>NDXB01000060.1:90820-137102 GCA_002631895.1 Agapornis roseicollis
CCCCCCCCCCCCATTGGCACCTCTGTGCACAGCAGCACCGGCCACAGGAAACCAAGGGTGCTGCCAGCAGGGAGACCCCCCCACATCCCCTGCCCTGCTCCCCAGCACCTACGGTCCGGAGTGCACGAGGATAGAGCCCACTTTGTCCACGCCGGCTTCCTTCAGGTTGGGGCAGGCGCCGCTGAGCTCATGGCAGCGGCCCTGGAAGTTCTCCTGCTCGAAGATCGCGATCTGGGGGGGAAAGGGGACCTCAGTGCAGCCCCCAGACCTGCCCAGGGACCAGGACTGGATCCGCTCCCACTGCACCGGGATGTGGGGTGTGCCAGCAGCACCCTCTTGGCTTTGCTGGGCCCCCTTCCCCATGGCCTCACCCCTCCACAAGCTCAGCACCGCAGTGGGATGGTGGATGCTGGGGAGGGGCCGCAGCACGGAGCTCAGCTGCTCCCAGGGGTGGTTTGGGCGCTCAGTGCAGCTGAGGGTGCCTCAGAGCAGAGAGGTCCCACACTGACCTTGGAGCTGCCTTGCTGCTGCTTGGAGGCTGGCATTTGGTGCTCGGAAGCCATCATAAACTGGGTTGTCCAGTGCCCTGAGGGGAAGCAGAGCAGGTTGAAAGCTACCACTGAGGATGCAGGGATTGGGCCCACAGTCATGTCTGTATCCCGCAGCTCACCAGGCCCACCCAGGGCTGTTTGTTACCACAAACCATTCCCAGGCTATGAAAGAGCCCAGGGAATGGTCCTGGGGCAGCATCACCCATGATGGGAGCTGTAGTAAGGAATCCATGGGCCCCGGCATTCCTGGGCTGTTCCCAGCCCCATGGACAAGGCTTGTCCCACTGTCCCTGCTGGGAGCAGCCGAGGAGTCCCTGCCCCATGCAGGCTGATAGGGACAAGCTCCGGGGTTCCCACAGTGCATGTACAGGGTGACAAGCACTGAGCACCCAGCGCAGCCACTGCCGTGAAGCACCCTTATCCCCAAGCCCAGCAGGACCCCCATGTCTGAGCAGGCTCCAAACGGCCCCTTCCCAACAAACCAAACCCCAATCCATAGCTGGCAGTGATGTCCCTGCCTTGGCCACCCAGGCCCGGGGACGGGATCATCCCCATGGATCCGCCCGTGCCCACAGCCACTGCCACCTCCACAGCTCTTGAGGAGCTCCAGGGTGGAATGGAGGCCAGGGTAGAGAACAGGAGAGCAAAGAGCAAAGCCTTACCAGTGATACCAGTACCCGCTGTGCCAGTGCGGGGCTGGGGCCGGGAGGTGCCATTTATAGCGGGGCCCTGCAGGACGGTGCCAAAACCACGGAGGGAGCAGTCAAAGGGTGACTCAGAGCGGGAATGCTGGATTAAACCCCTCTGAAAGGCCGGGTCAGCTGATGGGCCCCTGCCTTTGTCTGCCCCAGCCCCGCGCCGGCAGTTATTCCATTACCTTTCAATTCGCTTTGTTGGCTCTATAGGGAAGGAGCTTTGCAGTTTGCCTGCATCAGCCCAACGTGTGCCAAGACCAGGGCGGCCCCCACGAACAAAGCCCCGCTCCAGGGCCTTTGGAGCCAGGGATCTGATCCCTCCCAGCCCAGCAGGCACAGATCTGCTGAGCTCGGCTCTTCCCGAGCACCGAAAATGTCATCAAACAAGTGGGGAACGCACGGATGCACCCACAGAGCCCGTGGCCGCACACAGGGACCCTGCGAGGGGCTGCAGGATGGGCAGGGGCTGGTCCTGGGGGGCACCCGGCAGCATCCTCAGCCCGAGCACTGGTGCCAAGCATTGGGCTCCTCCCTTATCCCCATGCATTCAGGGGCCCTGAGTCACAGCCCCAGTCCCGGGGCAGCCGGTCCAGCAGCACAGGGGCTGCTCCATCACACCAGGGCATCACCCAGCGTGAGCAGCACTTCCCAAGACATGAGCTGAGGTCTGAGGGCAGCAGCAAAACCCCTTCACTGGCATCTCACTGCTGGATGACCCTGGGGATGTGTCAGGGCCGTGGGATGGGTTTGGCTGCAGCAAAGTGAGCAAGGGGGGACACCACCAATGCAGTCAGAGCCCGGGTGCTGTGCAGCACCCACAGCCCCCTCCTGCCTCTCAGGGGAGCAGCGTCCCCTGCATCACCCCAGCAGGTGCCACAGCGTTGATGTGGCCCAGAACAGCGTTCTTGTGCACACAACATCCATGGGTCCTGCTGCAGATGTGCTGCAGCCCCACAGCGGCACCTCTGGGCACCAGTGACATGCAGAGGGGTCGGTCCCCAGGTCTGCAGCTGCCCCAGCTCCTGGTGATGGGGCCTCATGGGGCTCCACAACACAGTGCCATGGGCAGGCTTTGGCTCATTGAGGTTGTGATGAAGCTCCTATACCTCGCTCCCAGCCCACCACCATTCTCCTCCATGCCCTGGGCTTCCACTTGCAGCACCACAGAGGGATCCAGCTGATGCCCTCCCCATCTTTCAGGGTTAATTCACTGGGGTCCCCAGCCCAGGACCTCCATGGACCTGCCCCAGATCCCAGCACAGGGCACGCACATCCCCAAGGCGCATCCCAGCCCCTCAGCGTGGTTCCTGCCAGATGGGCTTTAGCTCAGCTTGGCCTCAGGCAGCAGCAATGGCACAGGCAGCCCCATGGCCTGGGCTGGGAGCAGCTTCAGCAGCTCAGGGCCCTGCAGTGCCCTGTAAGGGCTGCAGATCTGGGCCCAAACAGCAAAGCTCTGGGGTGGCTGCTCAGGGACCAGCACAAAGCCCTGTCCCTGCCACCTGTGCAGTGGTCCCAGAGCACAGCTCCCATGGCTCTGCCCCTCTGAGCCAGTTCAGGCACAGCAGTGATGTCCATCCTTGGGGTACACAGGCCAGGTTTCTGACCTCTGCCTGTGCAACCAGAACAGGCCCCCGTGTGCCAGGGCACATCACTAGGGACCAGGCGCCCTGCAAGGGGATGGGCACAGGCTCCTGCAGGGCACGGCCTCCTTTGGGGTGCACAAGGCCTGGCACCACCCAGGGGTGATTGCTCCCCATCGCTCCAGAGGCCACCCATGGCACCGGCCCCCCACCATGCCCCTTGTGCTGGGCACTGCCCCCATCAGAGCAGGCAGAGCTGAGGGATGTGGGGAAGGAGCCACAAGTGGAGCAACCCTGGTGCAGGGAGACGCTCTGGGAAGGGGCAGAGTCATGGAAAAACCCTTGGCAAGTGCTTGGAGAGCATCCCCCAGGGCTGGGCTGCCCCTGGCTCAGCTCCCTTTGCAGCACCAGGGGTTAGAGTTTGGGAAGCTGCAGCCTTGATGTAGCTCAAACCCTCGGCTTGCCCCTGCTCCGCATCCCTCCTGCAGCCCCACGCGCCCCAGCGCAGGCGGGCCCCGGCAGCCTCCAGCTCAGCGCTTTATTGAGGGGTTTGCACAACAACGTCCACCACGGTCACAGCAGCACCCGGGGCCCGCGCCCCCCCCGGTCCCCCTCAGCTCTCCTCGAAGCTGCCGCGCTGGTGCCACTGCTGGTCCCGCACGCGGCGCACAGACTGGATGCGGGGCTGGTTGGCGTCCCAGTCGTTCCAGTGCCGGTACTCGCCCTTCTCGAACACGTGCTGCCGGCCCCGGTACCCGGGGTACTCGTAGCCAACCCACCTGCAGGGATGGAGGCGGTGATCAGTGGGGCCGGGGCGCATCCTGCCCAATGGCGCGGCCCACCCAGAGCAGGAGGGCAGCAGCCCAGCACCACCCCAGGGACCACGGCAGTGCCAGTGCCTCTGCCTGCTGCTGCCGTTGATGGGCCATTACTCCATCACCACCCAGTGCTCCTGCAGCCCGGGTAGGATGTGCCATTGTACCAAGAGGAGCTGGAGAGCCCAGAGTCCCACTGCTCCTGCAAGCAGTACAAGGAGCTGTCACACAGCCCTGGGGATGCTGCCCCGGTCTCCATTGCTCCCTGTGGACCAGGGAAAGGGTGGCAGCAAGGAGGGAAAAGGGATGTGATGGGCATGAGCAGCATCATGGGAACAAGTGGCTCCATCCCTGCTGCTACAGCATCCCTGACACCACTGGCAGGCACCAATCATGCTGACACAGGACAGGACGTCCTTGGGGTGCTCCCAGTGCCCCTGTCCTTACGTTCCATTCAGGGCCCTGACGCTGGCCACGCGGTCCTGGAAGCCGTGGGCCCAGAGGCTGGGGACATCATCATCTACAATCTCCATCTTCCGCCCAGTGTATCCAGCATTCTCAAAGAGGTGAATCTTGTGGTCGGGGCTGTCCTGGGGGGGAGCAGAGCATCAGGGGCTGCCCTGTTCCTCCCCCCCCCAGCCTCCAGAGACATCCTGTTTGTCTCCAGAGCCCCTGACACAGCCACTACTCACGATCTGGAGCGGGCGGATGGACATGAGGCTGTCGCTGTTGTGGCTGTTGGACCAGGAGTCCCAGCGCGGGTAATCCCCCTTCTCCAGCACAAACTGCTCCCCAGCAAAGGCCTGGCGCTCGAAGCCCAGCCACCTGCGGGACCGGCACCAGGGGATGGCACCGGCACCAGGGGATGGCGTTGGCACCAGGGGATGGCGCAGGTACCCAGCGCAATGCAGCGCCACAGGGGGATGCTCTTCCTCCCAATCCCAGACTTACGGTCCAGACTCCACCTGGATGGAGCCCACCTTCTCCAGCTCCTTCTCGGCGATGTTCGGGAGCTCCTCTGTCAGCTCACACTTCTTGCCTTGGAAGTTCTCCAGCTCATAGATGATGACCTAAGGCAGCAGAGACACCATCGGCTGCAGCCCCACTGCACGGGGACCACACTGAACCCCACTGGGCAAGCACAAGCAGGAGCAGAGGGAAGAGCTCTGGCCACATCCCCTCTGTCCCAGCTACCCTGTGCCGATGTTGCTGCTTTCCTGCAGCAGACCTGGGCCCTGCGTGTGCCTCTGCCCCAATGGACAGCTCCAGGGCTTCCCTCTGCAGCCATGTACTGGCCAAAGGCGTTTGCTCAGTGAAGCCCAGGCTGATGCTTCACCCCTGACAGGCTGGGACCAAGCTGATGAGCTCAAACACGCCGAAACCACAGAGCGTTTGTGCTCAGAGACCTGTGGGGCCGCGGGCTGCACTCTTCTGACCCCAGCCTGCTCAGGGTTCATCCTTTCCTCCTCACTGCTCCCCCCAGATCCATTTGTGCCCCTGGCCCGGCACGAGCTCATTTCTCGGTGTTCTCCTATGAACCCTGCCATGTGCAGAGGCCACGAAAGCCTCCCTGGGACCTCCCACTCGCAGCTGAGCTCAGGATGGGTTTGAGCCAGTGCCTGCAGCCAGAGCACAGCAGGGAGCAGGGCCCGGGGTCCCCGCTGCAATCTGGGGACCAGGAGGGCCTGGTACCCCCAGCCCTGCCCTAGCAGGGTCCCAGCTGAAACCCCTGAGCCCAGGATGAGGGCAGAGCCTCCTGCAGACCCCACCTGCTGTGGGTACCGGGGGACAGAGGTGACGCCGTGGTCCTCAGGAGCTTCTTTCTGTCCCGAAGCAATGAGCATCCCCAGCATCCCCAGCTCTTTATCCCATTTACAGGATGTGCTCCCAGCCGGGATCAGCCTTCCCGAGCTGCGGGCAGGGCTGCAGCCATCACAACGCCCAGAGCTCATTCACCTCCCACACCCCATGAGCACAAACACCAGAACCTAGAACACACCGGGGGGGTTGCCCCGCAGCCGGTCCCGCTGCACTGGTGCTCGAGTTAAATCCAGCTCAATGCACAGCAGCCGGGCAGGCAAAGGGCCTGGGCAGCCACCACCGCAGGGAGCAGCGTCTCCTCCTGCCAGGCAGCAGCAAAGCCTTGGATGAAGCCTCCCCCTGGTCCCAGCACAGAGCCCACGATTCCCAGGGACCCACAGCATCCCCGGAGCCCATCCGCAGCTGGCTGCCCCCAGGGTACCTTGTAAGTGCCTCCTCGCTCACCAGCTCCCTCCCTGGTCACCATCTGCTCGGGGGGACTTTGCTGCTCGGTCATTGTGCCTGGAAAACCCAAATGGAGGAGGTTAAGGTGGGGCAGCGGCCTTTGAGAAGTGCACTAGAACACAGCAAAGGAAGCTGGCTGGGAGCAGGCAGCAAAGTGAATCCAGTTCCCCCCAGTGCAGCAGCTGGAAAGCCTCAGGGGTGCCCAGGCTGGAAGGAAAGGCTCCATTACCCATGCTCTCTCCCTCTGGCACGCAGGCCCTGCATCCTCACCCAGGCACCACCATGAGGCCAGAGAGCCTGTGATCAAACCAAGCCATCTTCCAAGTGACACTGGATCCCTCTCTGTCCCTCACCCAGTTGCTCAAACAAATCACATCTAAAAGTCCATCCTTTGTTTCCAGCAGGAATTTCAGCTTCCAGCTGCTGCCATCTCTCCCCACTAACATAAATCTGACATTCCCAGCATCCTGGCTGGTAGAACAACAGCAAGAGCCCATTGCCGCTCTCCAGGAACATCTCCCAAAGCTCAAACAGGAAACCCATCGGAATGTGCCTGCCCCATCTCTCGCCACAGGGCATGGGGCTGGCAAGAGTTAATAGGAGAGGAATAGGAGAAACCGCCTTGACCGGGTCCTCAATCCAAGCCAAGCGTTGCAGATGCTGGGACCTTGCCTCAGGCCGGTGCTCCCCTAACGCCGGTTCCAGGCCCGGCAGTGCCTCTCCGGCGCGGTTCCGCTCTGCGCCCGCCACCCGCCTATTTATGGGCTGCTTCTGGCCAGAGCAGCAGATTGCCCGGGCGCTGAGGCAGCAGCTGCGTCCACGGAATTCCACCCAGGAGATCCCAGCTCAATAGTGCGGGCTCGCAGCGCGCCATGGAAACGGCATTCAGGTGCCCCCGCCGCTGCCCGCACAGGAGATTAACATGGAAACCCACATCAGCACGTTCACACCGCCGCTGGCCGCGGAAAACTCTCCCATCAGCAGGAACAGCAGGGATGGGCCTGGAAACCAAGCACAGCGCAGAACCAAAGCATGCAAATGGTCAGAGTTTGGGCTGGGACGGAAGGAGGGACCTGGGGGCTCCGCTGGTACCAGGGTAGGAATGGCCCTCAGGATCTGGGTTCTGGATCAGTGCTGCCCCTCAAGGGGAAGTTACCTTCATTGAGCTCCTTTTCCTGCTGTACATCTCAGTCCATCTCCCTGCCCCATGTGGCTCCCAGGAGCATCCCACACACACAGACCTGGGTGCGCTGTTGGGAGCCAAGGGCTTTGCACATGGGTTCATCAGCCTTCAGAGGTGAAGCACAATGAACAGGGCAAGTGCAGCCCTTCCACACCAAGCCGAGCACCTTCCACTTTGCTGGTAGTGGTAGGTTCCATCTTCAGTGAGCACAAACTCCATTCAGCTCCACACCTCTCCCATCACTGCACCTTCTGCAGGTTTCCCACCTGGGTCTCCTCTTGAAGCTAAGAACTGCAGAGGAAACAGCTCCCAAAGCTGCCAAACCCCAGGTCCACCCGGCCAGGCTGGACAAAGCTGGAGTTCACCCATGTGAGAGGTGATCAAACACCGGATGGAGCCCTGCTGCCCTGTGCTGCACGGCTCCTCTGTATGGAACCGAGCTGGGGCGGGATGAGAGGCTTCGCAAGGTGAGGTTATCGTGGCGGCTCACAGGGAGCCCGGCACTGCCAGCACTCCGATACCACCCATTTCCATTGCAGCTCCTTTGCACGATTCCACTTTCCCTTTGCACATGAGGCTGCTTGGCTGTAAAACGCCAAATCCCTTCTGCACAGGAGGGCACCCAAAGGCGAGCCTGGGCAGGGTTAATCTGCCTCCTTCACTAAACACAACAGCATCCGGCTTCTGACTGATGAGAAGCACAGGACTCTTCCCACCAGCCCCTTCCTGCCGAGCCCTGCAGTGCCCATGAAACTTCCTTTGCACGTTGATAAGGCAATTACAGGAACATGACAGAAGGGGCACCAGATCTCACTGATTTCCCTTCCTAACAGAACTCCATTTCCTTCTGCTGTCAGCCCCTTAAATCCCTGTGAGAAATGGTTATAGCGTTGGAAAACAGATTGGTTTTCCCTAATATCTGCTAAAGCTGGATGGGAACGGTAATGGTACAGTACAATACACGGCAGCCAGAACAGCTTTATTACTTAGGAAACTAAATAGTACAAAATATTCTCTAGAGCACAATATATTTATTGTGACCCATATTTACATACGCTATAAGGCTATGTGGAACAACATAAAATGTTTATCTATACAATAGCTCCTTTGAAAACAGGCTTCATACCATCGTGTTTTATAGGCTGGTTTGGGTTGAAGGGACCTTAAAGCTCATCCAGCTCCAACTCCTGCTACAGACAGGGACCCCTTCCACTGGAGCAGCTTGCTCCAAGCCCCTGTGTCCAACCTGGCCTTGAACACTGCCAGGGATGGGGCAGCCACAGCTTCTCTGGGCACCCTGTGCCAGCGCCTCAGCACCCTCACAGGGAACAGCTTCTGCCTGAGAGCTCATCTCAGTCTCCCCTATTCTGGCAGGTTCAAGCCATTCCCCTTGACCCGTCACTGCATCCCGGCCCATGCTGGCGATCCCATGGTCTCCATGGCTTCACTGACTGCATTCAGGACACCACATGGACCACCAGAGCTGTGGTTCCTCTGGCTCCACAGCATCCAGTTAAATGTCTGCTGAAGGTTCTCTCCCATCCTACTCACAGTAAAAGGGCAACGATTCTGCAGTATCAGCACCAGGACTTTCATAGGAAGGGGGAAAGGCTTTGAGACAGAAGCACCTTTCACCGGGACACAGACTTGAACACAGTGTATTTAAACTGTTTATATGATATTTGCCTTAGAACTGCCCTGATCCCCACTAAGCTGCCTTGCTCTCCTTTTAACACCCGGACATCAAACCACATCCTTGCTTTAATACCTAAGCCAGGAGGCCTATTCCAGTGTGTTTGCACACGTCCTAAAGGTTATGAGTGAACGGATGCTGCTCCTCCAGATGAAAGGGCCAGGTGAGGGTTTGCCTTTCTGAACGTGACACCCAGTGTTTAACAGTTCCCCGATAACTGTTTGCAAACAGAGGGTGAACAAACTTTGTGCAAGGAGAAGGAGGGGGCAATTCCCATAAGAGCACTTGCAGACCTCAAAGGCTGAAGAGCAGAAACATTGCCTTTCTCCACAGGAAGTAAACCCAAAGCAGTGAGGCTCAAATTCAAGCTGCACAGACCTCAGAGAGGTGCATCTGCAAACAGGGAAATGACAGGGAAGGAACCCATAAGTGGGATTGCAATGAAGCAGAAGAGAATGGCTGTGTAAATCCCCACACCGAACTGAAGGGATTCCTGGTAAGAACAAGAGCAGTGCAGCAGAAACGACTTCTGAATTCCATACACTTTAACTCTTACAAAGCATTGGGTAGAGATGCTGGAGTGCCAGGATCTCCATCACGCTTGTTATTACTCAGCCTCTGTTAGGACAAGAGCTGGATCCTGCTCTAAGGCAGGTTCCAGTAATTCAAGAGGACTCATCCCTTAAATGCTTGCTCCCATCTTATATTAACAGCGAAAGAACTACGTGGCAACAAAAGCAAGAGTGCAACAAAGTCAAACAAGCATTATTTGGAATTAAAATAGAATTATATAAAGTGTATTACAGAATGTTCTATCAGTTAAGTAGTAATAACAGATTTATATATCTTTTATTACATAGCAATAACCTGAAGAGAAGGGAGTAGGTATTTAATCCATGTACAACATAAAGAAATGATAGAGCAGAAAAAACACCTTCCCATTCAACAACATTCTAAAGATGCTTTTTAATTAGACATTTAAGCATTAAACATTTCTCAGTAGTAGGTTAAACTACTAAATACAGTAAGGTTCAGTGCATTGTCCAAGCAGATGTGGAAATGCATACACATTCAAAGGGCTTTGTGGAAACCTGGTGTTAATCCCCTCAGGTTCCTCAAACACAGAGCAAACACTTCAGTTACACACCTTCTGGCCTTCATTTATGAGACCAAGAACCAGCAAATCCTCCAGCTCTTGGTAATGCAACACTCTCAACCTGCTGAATTTGAACATGGAGCCTGGATAAATACTCTGGTGAGCAGGGGGAATTTACCTAATTTCTAGGTACTGTCTGAAGTCAGCCCCACTTCATCTGAGTAAGCAAAGCATCGCTGCTCCTCTCACACCTGCTGATGGAACTGATGGTACCCTTGAGTGCTGCCATCACAAAACACATCCCAAAAGACACACAAGCAAAGCTTAAGAGTCGCTGTTTCCACCATCAGCTAAAGAAGAGGGAAGGAATTATGTGCAACATGGTAAAGTGAGCTGAGAGCAGCTCTTTAGTAGTGGTTGACCGCATCCAACTGGAAGCCCATCACGTGGCCCAGGTTAAACCCACACAGAATGAAAGGCTTGGCAGAAATCTGGGGTGATCATTTCTTATCTGGTAGCAGAAGGGGCTGTGAAACTAACAATGGAACAGCTCCAATGTGAAATGGGGCAAAGCAGCAAGGAAAGCTTTTTTTCTCCTAAAAGAAACATATTCATTTCATCGCCATTAAGTACAGGGAGCTGCTATCAGAACTAAATCTGGGAAAGAGATCTGGGCATATGGGACTTGTCTCCTGACATACTGCTGTTATTTCCTACGAGCAGACTGGGACTAAAATTCCCCTGCTCTATGACTCCTCCGTGAGAAGAATTGGCACATGGCTTTGGCAGCTACAAGCTTGACAGACAGCAGAGCAGGCATGCCCCTCTGGCTCGCAGATGCACCGCTGCGGTAACCCCAGGAAGATCAAGCTTCCTGAAACGTTGATTGCAATAAAAGGAAAAGGAAAATGAGTTCAAGTGCTGGTGCTTTATCATTAATATCCAGAGAAACCCAAAAGCAGGACACGGGGAGGGTAAAGGAGGGAGCAGGCCCTGCTCCCACCCTAGCCACAGCATTCGGGCCTTGCATGAGGAATACTGACAATAACTTCCTTCAAGGGGCTACATCTTGGAAAGGTTTAGTGGAAAGAGCACTTATCTAGGGAGAGAATAAAGTATGTCTGACATGGACACCTCGGTTGCTGTTTCAGAATCTGTATTCAAAGATATGAACATACTTGAGATATCAGTGGTATCCGTAACACCCGTTCTGTGCATGACATCTATGCCGCTATTAGAACATTGGTCTTAGCAACAGGAAAGGAAATGATCTGAGAAGCTGAAGATCGCATTGAGGTTACCCCATAAAATCAGCATAAAAATAAAACGTTAAACCTGGTATTTACAGATTAACAAATAAAACTATGAGGTGGGACTACCCAAACTGCTATTAAAGTGACATTCAAGAATTAACGGGAGCCCTGATATGAGTGTAACACCCTCCCTCTTCCCTTCCTTTTTTGTTATAAAAACAGTATTTACACAGTCATGGTTTTCAGAGAGAACTGGTTGACGTTATTGCTCGAGCCTCTTTAGGAAGGACATTCCAAGGAAGCAATTATTCCACATGCTGACAAAACACAGAATATACCATTTCATAGTGACGAAAGTCAACATTGTGTTCATCTAAAAATGACCCCGTCTGCTGGCTCAGCAGATCACATGGAAATATAAGCCAATCAAAAATACATTTTACAAAAAATACTCAAGTTTCCTTTGCAATATGGCAGTAAACATCATTTGTTCGCTCACTCGCACCTTCCACAGGCTTCAGCCAAACAGGAGCTCACTAGTTTTTCCACAAAAAACAAAAAAAAAGGAAAAAGATAAATCTGATTAAAATTGTTATTTTCATAACCAAACACAAAGCCCAACCTTCCACCTGATGTGGCTACCAGCAGTCACCCTTCTGAGTCACTGAAAACCTAGGGAGAAATGTAGTCTCTGCTCAGCAATGAGCACTTTTTCTGCTCCTTGATCAAGTATTCCCATCTTTCCTGACTTTCGGAAGGGCTATCTATGAACCACAGGTTCTTCTTTCAGGCAGGCCTAGGTGACTGTCCTCCCACATCCAAAAAGATACAGCTTTGTATTTGACTATGAAGATGAAGCAGCTTTCTCCACGAAACAGGAAGGCACCATGCACATAGCAGTTGAGGCAGGAAGCAAACAGCAGCAACGTGATGTGTGAATTTTAGGTTCAGATGAGTTAAGGCTTCTGTTAAACTTCATCTTCTTCTCATTCGAATCACTACCTGCAAAGAAAGGAGCAATTAAGTCATGGGATGACATGGTAAAGAACACAGTCAGACCCCTCTCAGTGTGACAGGAAAGCCCCCACAAACCAGCACTACTGCTGTAGTGTTGGCTGGGTTTCATGCTGTTTAACGTGCTAAATGAGCTGCCCAGGGTTTGCTGACAGAACATACACCAAGGTTTTCAGACTGTGTGCAAGCCTCAGTTACCCAGTCACAGACTCGTTCTTGATGCAGGCACAAACAGACTGAAATCAGCTGCTGACAACCAGGGGACCTGTATTACCTATGAATGAAAGCTTCTCTTCTAGAAGCACTCAGCACAGAATCACTGCACATTCCTGGGTGCACAGTTCTGGGTAAGTCTGCTTCAATGTTTATGCTTACAGAGCTGTTTTACTGCCATGGTAAGGAAACGTTTTCCACGTTTCTCTTTCACTGCACAGCCCCTCTTGCTGCCAGAAGATACCTTTTCAAACCTGATTCTCATAATGGCTCTGTCTCTTCTTTGATTTCAGCTCCTTCAGCCACTGAGGAGATTTTTCTTCTGACCTATGATACAAAAAAAACCCTCTTCAATTACAAAAATTCATTACAGAATAAAAAAGGAATATCCCATTTTCCCCATGAGCCTTGGGAAGTGCATCTGCAGTGTGGTTTTCTCCCACCAAAATGAGTTTAGCATCTTACCGACGCTGAGGAAATCTCTCACCTGTCCTCCTTCTCTACACTGGAGGGCAGCACTCTGCTACCGGGAGTTCCGAGCTGCGGCTGTGGTTTAGGGGATTTGAAGGGCTGAGCAGAACTTGTTTCAGCAGGACTTTCTGACCCTTGTCTTCTCCGCAGCTGGGCCTGAATATAGAAATAAAGACAAGGGCTCCTTGTTAAGACAACATTCAGATGGTTTTTGGAATGGAAAAGAGATTTCTGAGAGTCACAAAACCACAAAGATCGAGGGCTGAAATCACTGAAGGGATTCCTTATAAACCTTGCAGACTCGAAAGCATGTCTGCTGGTGCAAAGCTTGTTTTGTTCCAAATCGCTTCATATTTCTAGCCAAGAGTTAAAATAAGAAAGGTAACCGGGTGGTTTTTCCACACATCACACCCACCCTGCAGACCTCTCCAGCAAAATCTCCTAGCTCTGCTCCTGGAGGGGATCTGCAGCTCCTGACCTGGTTTAACTCTCAGCTGACACCTTCTGCCTACACGCACCTTGAGAACGGAATGATCCATTCCTGGAAACACGGGCAGTCTCTGGGCTTGTACAGACGGTGACCTTGCAGGATGCTGGACCTTGTCTTCCTCATCGGATTCCTCCTGTTGCATAGTTTTCTTCTCTTCTAATTGATTGTTTAAAAGAGAAGAGGCAGAGAAGAAAAGCTGTTAGCAAGCTTTTCATCTGTACCTTGTTCTAGATCTCCCCTTCCATTCAAATGTGTATCAAGAGTTATATTAACACACCACAGGACTGAGCTCAGTGCTTCAACAAACATACTACATACTCAGCAATAGAAAGATTTCTTGCTGACAGGCAAGGGAGCAGAAGGTAATCCTAATTTAATGCATGTTGCTGCTTCTAAACATCTCGGTTGATCACACAGTGTGAGATAAGTTTCAATGTGAAAGAATGGAAATTGCTGCAGTTGGACGCAACCTCAGTATTTCCTCAGTGAGCAAAATTCTCTTTAAGTTAGCAGCCAGAAACTCAAGGAAACTGCAGCAACATTCTCCTTCACCCTGGTCTTTTGCAGGTGTGGTGCTGCAGCTTCCCTTGCGCCAAAGGCTCCAAGGAATGGAGGGGGAGACTTTTAGGGGGTGACCCAGAGGCAGGAAAAGGAAACTGCTGTTAAACCTCAATGCAACTTCAGGTATGTTGTATCAGTTAGAAATTCCTGCCCTGGCAATCACACTGATCCGAGGTGGCTGTTTCAGGCAGTGAGGGGTACCTGTGGAATCTTTAAACATCCAGGTATTGTCTGGTTCTTCTGTCAAAGAAAATCTGTTTTCAAACTCCAGCCCTCTGCTTCTTCTAAGGGAGTGGGAAATAGGAGCCCGGCGGCGTCTCTTCTTGCTGAGCTGCACACGCGTTTTCAGGGCGCTGGAGTCCAGAACAGTGGTTTGCTGGAAAGAGACACAAACCCTTTACTTCAACCAGCCTGAAAATAACTCATCTCCTCCATGATGGTATGACCCTGCTTTAACATATGAACCCCTTCAGGGTAATTAAACTGTAGATATTTGCCTGATTATTATTCTTGTAGTTACTTAAAATTGCATTAAAGAGAATTTCTAATGAGGATAAGCTAGATTGTGGCTAACTGGGTGCAATGCTGCTTCTTTGATCTCTCTTGGCTGTGGATGCCTGATCTGCATGAACTATTTTAGCTAAATTAATAGAAACCTAACTGCAATAAATAGGTTCCTCCAGTGTTTTCAGAATGCAGCCTTGCTTGCTAGTACCAGCTGAAGGCTGTGAAGATGACTGGGACCTAAAAAGAGCAACTACACAAAACTCCTGCAGCAGAGTGCTGGGATTTCATTGCCCTCATGGGCTGCCATCATAGACACGTCAAGCTGCTCACCAGCAACAAGGAAGTTGTCATGTTGCAAGTGAAGTGTCAGAGCAGTCACAGAAGTTTTGTGCTCAGTCCTTACTAACACGTCCACCTCTGGCTGTGGCAGTAAAGCAACAAGAGTTACAGGGCAAAAGAAGGAGATGCAATTCATTTAAAGCAATTTGTTGTGAGAGATGTGCTGGTAATGAGCAAACAGCACTGAGCCTCCTCCCCTTCTTCAGGAGATGTGGGTTTGTGTCTTTTCAAGAGGTTTCAGGTCAGGGGTAAACTCCTCATTAAAACAGCATATTGCCAGCTGAACTTGCAGCTCTTCATGGTTTAAAGAGACACCTTTAACTACAGCCGAGGAAATCACTGTTCTTACACTAACTGCAAAGTTCTTAAGTATGAAAGAAGTCCCTTAAAGGGCAATTGCAAGTGACTTTAGATGGAGACCAATGGTAAATGAGAGAAATATTAGTCAATGTCTTCACAGCATGGCTCATAGCACAGCAGTCAGTAGCTATTTGCGATATTTGCTTCCAGTGTTCACAAAGCCATTTAACTCTTCTGTTACAGCTCATCGAGGAGCAGAAACAGCAACTTTATTAAGCCACTGGCAGACATTATCCAAGGCCAATAGCTCTGGAATCTCTCAGAAATCTAAGCACTAAGGAAACCAGAACAACTTTGTAGCTTTGATCTTAAACTTTTCAGGCAGGAAGTCAGTTGGGAAAACTCCATGGGATAAAGAAAAGTCAGAGGAACACTGAGTGCAAAGTCTCCATTAAGACCAACACAGGTAACTATATAGTTAACGAAGACGTTGTTTCCCATTATGGTAACTTACATCAATGAAAGAGAAGTCAGTGGTCTTTTCATCAGGGTACGCATCTCCTGGAGGAGGTAAATCTGTGCCATCAGTAGAGTCCATGTCAGTGCTGGATCGATCCAAACTCGTGCTTCTTTGGTCTTTAGAGAAGTCATGGTGATCAGCCAGGGAGGCAGCTTCTGTCTGTGAGGACAGTGAGGATGGGTGGCTGTTCGGAGGCTGCTTTCTTGTTGAAATGACATCGTTTTCCAAGGAAGGAGATTCGGGCACAAAGCTGCAAATGAAGACAATGGAACCTGAGAGACAAATACAAGCCAGGACAGTCTGGATCACACATACTCAGCAGATGATAAAGAAAGGTAGAACTGAACCAAGTACCAAAGGCGTGTTTGGAGGCAGCAGGTACCAGCAGCAAGGGTGTGGATCATCTTCATTAGCACAGCTTTTTACCCACGTGGATTTACAGTGTATTGAATGACCAAAGTGCACAGACAGATTGTAATAACTGGACTGTAACGTTCTTTTATTGCTAGGGGGTTCTTCTCCCCAGCACAAAGGCCCCTCTAAATATATACACACAAACAAGATGAGGGAAACAGCAAGGAAATCACAGCCAGGAAATAAAACCCACCAGTGAGTTCCCTGTTCAATATATAATAGCAGCAGACCTTACACTCTGGCACTCTGTACCTGTGAAACCACTGTGAAGGGTAATGCCCTGCTTGCAGGCCTCAGGCAGTCAGACACTCATAAAAGAGTCTTCTCCTTTCTCATCCAAAATAATCTCAAATACATATAAATCATAGAATCAACCAGGTTGGAAAAGACCTTTAAGATCATCAAGTCCAACCTTTATCCCAGCACTGCCAAGGCCACCACTAACCCATGGCACTGAGGGCCTCATCTACACACTGTGTGAACACCTGCAGGGACGGTGACTCCAGCCCTGCCCTGGGCAGCCTGTTCCAATGCCTGAGCACCCTTTGGGGAAGGAATTGCTCCTAAACTCCAGTCTAAACCCCCATGGTGCAGCTTGAGGCCATTACCTCTTATCCTATTGCTCATTACTTGGAATACAAGCACAATCACTGAAAACCACACTAACCTGCTCCTTACAGAGCCAAGCTTGTGCAAAACCTATCTCAGCCAACCATACATCTGCAGTACAGAAAAGCAGCATTCAAAACTGACTCCTTGTAACACTGTGTGCAACTGACACCAAACAAACGGGTCACTGCGTGATCATTACAAGTATCACAAACACCTTAAGGTATCACAAAATCTCTGAAGATACTACACATGCTAGTTAGGAGTCAATACCAGTATGCATTCATAGTATTCTAGACCACATATGAGACAAAGGCTTATCAATACAGAACAATCAATACTCTTCCTGTACGTGAATTCCTGCAGGACACTAGGAGGTACTTGCAGAGCTTTCAAGATCACTTGTTAATGTTCCATTCTCCCCAGGAGGACACTTATATATATATAATATATAATATGTATCATAATATGTATTACAGAATATATAATTATATATTCTATAATTTTATAATATAGAAATATATATAATATATATGTATTATACATATACTACATTATACATAATATATCTTATATCATATATTATATACACATTATATATTATACACATATATGTGTGTATATACACACACATATATAATACGTAGATTGTATTTATTTACTTTCATATTATTCCATTACTAATGTAAGAGTAAGTATTTCATATAGATATGTGGGTTTTTCTTAACAAGCGCCTTTTGTTACAGAGAACCTTTTCTTCAGCAAATATCCAGGAAAACTGTTCAAAACGCCCCAAAATCTCAACACCTATGAAGGAACACACACACGTTTTGAACAATAGACCTTAGTATTTGGTACAGTCCAATAGTGATCTCAGAGGAAAACACTCAGGAGCTGTTGAATAACAACGTTCTAGCGAGCAGCGGTGCATGGGGCACTTCCAGTCTGGCAGAGCAGGGTTTCCAGTACATGGGCACAGTGAATGCTTCTTCCCTCCTTCTATGTGGGCCCCAGGATAATTAAGCAATGGTTCTAATGAGCTCCAGGGGGAAGGGGCTGTCTGCTGGTTTGCTTTGAATGGGTTTTGGTATCTGCGGTGTTAGGCTTTAGATCCACTAGAATATGAAAGATGATGTATTATGCATCCTCTATTACTTCATTAAGATTCCAAGTTTTATGAGCACATCCATAAGCTACCAACAATGTGCAACTGATGCCATTTACAGACACTTGCTTCTCTGAAAACCTATCCTACATTCAGCCCACACAAATGGCAGCAGCATGGGCACCACACATATACAGTGAACTGAGATCAATCCTCACTGTCAACTGTAATTCAATTTCATTTGTTTTAGCAAGGCCATAAAGAATGTGTTGCTTTATCACACAGAATTAGGAATCAAAGCTCCTAATTTCACATGATGGTTCCTAAGCTGGCTGGAACTGAGCTTTAAGGTCCCTTCCAACCCAAACCAGTCCCACATTCCATGAATCTATGACAATGCCAGAGGCTGGAAGCTCCTCTGGCACAGGAGCAGCAGGATGGTGATGTTGTTTTGTCCCTGTTGTCATTATATTCCTTGTTTGCTCCCCAGGTGCCCCCCAGGACTCAGGTCCCAGTGTGTTTAGCGTGCTCAGTTCAGCTATGGCCACACTGCCTGGGCAGGATATCAAGGTGCCCAAGGAACACAAGCTTGGGGCTGTGTGGCTGGGGAGATACACAGTCTAAGGGAAGTGAGCCAGGCAAAACAGGAAGGCTGAGTTACCAAAGTCTCCTTTAAGTTCCTGCCTCTGGCTGAGCAGAGGAGACAAGCACTACAGCAGCAGAGCACAGGGATGTGTTCCATCACCCACGGCAAGAGCAGCAGAACGGCTGCCCTTGTCCTTATGACAAGGCCTCCAATTCGCAAAACAAACTGCAAGCCAAATGCAGATTCCAGGAAGATTCCCATTATTACTTTAATATTTTAAAGTACGTTATTCTCATTCCTCTAAGTGTTTGAATGAATACACCAGTAATTCCCCCGCAGTGAGCTGTAAGTCAAGTTAAAGCAGAGCAAGGGGGTGGCAAAATGCTGAAGAGTCACTATACTGTCATCATTACACTGTAAAAGCAGAAGAAACCAAACATTTCTTAGGGTGGAAACAAAGCTCCAGGACATGGGGACTGAGTTCAGCACTTTAAGGAACCAGAATTTCTAGGTGGAGCTTCTCTAATCAGGATGAATTCCCCAGGTTTGAAGCTCCAGTCAACTGCTGTCTGTTGCGGAGCTGTGACAGCATCGTTGTTAAGAAACTGGTCTCAGAAAGTGCCTATAACATCCTGAAATCAAAGTTAATTTAACAGGAGGCTTGGATGTCGCTGCTGGCGTGTCAATGAGCTCACTGACTTCAGCCTGAAAGCTACCCTGAGCTCATAAGCAATAAAATATTTATAACACACTGTTCTCAAGCGTAGAACTCACCAAACATAATTGACACTAATGTCTGCTATAAGATCTCAGCAAGTATAGCATTTTATCTGGGTTTTTAATGCTATGTTCACACTGCACTGAGCAGAGAGGATATTGGCTCTGTGTAGATGAAGCTATAATTTACACAACAGGTGTAAGTTACAAACCCTCACAGTTCAGTGCTCTAGGTTTATTTCATTAAATCATGTTAATAATAGAAAAGCATCTGTAATACTAGATTTCATTCACCTGACAGACCTTAGAGCAGCTTCCAGGCTAAAGAAGCAAAAAAGAAAGCTGAAGAGGGGCTTCAGACAAGGGGAATGGCTTGAACCTGCCAGAATAGATGAGCTCTTGGCACAGGTTCTTCCCTGTGAGGGTGCTGAGGCACAGGGTGCCCAGAGAAGCTGTGGCTGCCCCATCCCTGGCAGTGCTCAAGGCCAGGTTGGACACAGGGGCTTGGAGCACCCTGCCCCAGTGGAAGGGGTCCCTGCCTGTGGCAGGGGTTCGAGCTGGATGAACTTCAAGGTCCCTTCCAACCCAAACCAGTCTACTGCAGTCCAAGCAGGTATTGTCATTGATACTAGAAGAGGTGATGCTGCATTCTCACCGAGGGTGGAGTTTAGATTTCAAAACTGACTGCAATTTGCAGACATTAAAGGAATATTTCTCCACTGACAGACTGAAGAAACCACGCACACAAGGAAACTGAGCAATAAGCTTTAGAGAAGCCCCATACACACGCGCACACGCAAGCCAAGGGCTTGCTTTCCTTGCTCAGCCAAGCAGAGCTATGCTGGTGCAACCCGGTGCCCTTACCTGTCCCCACTGTGCCGCGGGTTGTTCCAGGTGCCGTACTGGCTGTCGGGCTCCTGCACAAGCGTGTCGGTGTCCTTGGCTCCCACGGGCTGCCTGGAGAAGCACTGCTTCAGCTGATCCTGCAACGACACCAGCAGACCTCTCAGCATCCCTTCAGCCCCAGCTCAAGGATTAACAGTTCAGATGCCATAATGGGTTGGAATTCACCAATTACACCTGGCCAACTTAAAGCCAGGACTAAACTTGCTTGTTATGAATTTGTTTCCAATCCCAATCTCCCGTTATGAGCCACTGCATTCTTGCAATCACTACATATAGAGTATTTATTAATACAAAGAGCTGCTTTTGGCACTGAAAACATAGCATCTGTGTTAAGCCCCATACCTGCAGCCCCCAGCAGCTGTGGGACAACACTCCTTGACCTGGACAGAAGATGACCCAACACACATGAGCATCTCCTTGCCATTGGAAGCCAGTATGCCTCACCAGCTGCGGCTGATGCACCTTTTCTCTATGCAGGGTGTATAAAGTGTATTACCCGCAATCACTCCCACTGTTTCTAGCTAGAAACACAGCCTGAAAAGCTTAGAAACAGGAATGGGAGCAGCAGAAAAGCAACTTCATTTCATGGCATTTAGGAGACATTGTTTATAATGAGTGCTGCGTTATCACCAATGTGATGGTTGGAAGGAGAAAGCATGGATGGACCAGATAACACTGCCACAGCAGCAGAACATCTAGATGCAAATGTATTGCTCCTCTAAAGGCTCAGTACCTCTTAACTGGGAATTTGGAAGGTATCAGGGAAAAATCCATTCCTTCCTCTTCAGAAGGTTTACCTGTCAGTAAGTATGAGCTGACTCTTCAAACACAGGAGAGGCTAGGTAAAAGAGATGGATCATTTTCTCTACTTCCATCCTCCTTCGGCCTTCAAATTCTCTGGATAGCACTTGATAGTTTTGGGTTTTAAATTACCAGTCAAAATCACCCAAACACTGAGAACTACACATACATACTACTGTGTTTTATGGCTGAGATGCTTTTAAGACACAACCAATTCCAATTTGATCATAGAAATACATTTGCATTTTCTGGCACTGACATTTTACTTGGAACAACCTGGTGTTCCAGACAAAGAGCACGAATGAGGAACAAACTGGGATCAGAAATCAAGAGCTGCAAAACATGACAGATTGGGAGAATAATATAGGACACTGAATGTACCAGAGTGACAATGTTGAGGTCTTTTTTAATGTAGAAGCTCTACAGAACCCAGGACCCTGCAGGATGACGCACTGGCACGTCTGGCTTTGACTTTTGTTGCTCTTAAGAACAGATCTGTTCTGAACAGAAACCATTCCTCTATAAGAGACAACCACCCATTAGTAACTTGATGAGCTTGTGCTAATACATGTGATCCATTCTCTTTCTTCCTCCATCCCTTGGCAGAAGCAACCAAAGCTGAAGGCAGAGGTGTACAACACGTGGAGTGAGGACAGAGACAGCATTTCCTCAATAAACAGAATATGCATGGTACAGTAAAACAAGTCATTTCAGAGGAAAAGGGGATCTGGTGTCTTCTTCGTGCACAAGATAAACCCAAATTGGGAACTTTCTTATTTATAATCAGAGAAAAATCTCCCCAATCACATAAATAGCACTGGTGCTCTAGTATTCAAATGCTGTAATTCTCCATCTTTGATCTCAAACCTCATCATTCTTATATCAGTAGCCAGGAAAAAACTAACTTAATTTTCATACAAAATAAACCAGCCGAGCTCTACACCGATTTCCCTCTAGTTCTTCTAAAATGAGACATGATGATTACGGCTCTTTCAGTGCTCCCTTGGAATTAAGCTGGGTTTGGCCACAGTCCAGGGCTGATTACTCCTGCAATTTCCAGTTCCTGAAAGTGATGCGCACACAATATTGGTCCTACAGCACAAAAATTAACCGTAACCAAGCACGAATGCAGACACTGATGGGAAACATTCTTCTGCACTGATGGATTCCTCATACACCACCACGTCTTTATTCCACCAGTTGAAAGAGATCTCATGAGTCAGAATCCGCACAGACAGCCTTAAAAATAGCTTTGTTTGCCAAAGAGACCGAGACATCCGACAGCCAAAATGACACCCCACAGCTTGAAGTGCAAGAAATAGAAGTTAAAATCTGCTGGCATAAATTGCAGATGAATGTGACTGCACAATGGAATGAAGTTGTGATCATTCTGCCATCTTAATGTGCAACTCAAAGGGGGAAAAAATTGCCTATTTATTGGAAAGCTTTTTTCCCTTATCTCTTTCTCTCTCCTTTATATCATTAAAAGAAGTCAGAAGTTGGGTTAAATCACCCATATTCAGACCTCCCTCGCCCTTTAAGAGTGACCCTATGCTACGTAGAGTTTACAAGTCCTTGTGGATGCAGAAAACCATCCCAGTTGTTTCCTGCACTAGGCCAGGCGATATACCTTATTCTATTAAAGTATCTCTCTCTTATTCCACAATTGGCTCTGCTTTGACCAGGATGCTGGGCTCCACGACCTCCAGAGGCCCTTTCTAACCTGGACTATTCTAAGGATCATTACTAAAAGGTACACTACATATTCTGCACCATTAACACAATTATCAAGAACATATCACCACATCAAAACCAACCAACCAACGCAACCCACCACGCTTTCAGAGGGCCTTATATAACACTTCACAACCTATATATTTTCTCTTGGTAAGCAGCCAAATGCCTACACAGCAAGTAGAAAGCCTAACTCTTGTGGGATCAGCATCCTGGGATTTCCATATATACTTACTATCCGACGAATGAGTGCTGCCCACAGGGAGTAAGTCATGGTTCAAGACCACCACCCCAGCTGGTTGCTATTGAGCAGGCGAGATCTGCCACCTCAGTGTGTGAGAAAGGAGTAACTGCCTTAGCACAGTGCCCTGGGCAGCAACAGCAGCAGCACCTTCTGCCTCCCCCCAGCCCATGTGCAGGGCCAGATAAGCAGTTCCAGGAATTGTACGTTTTCTTTCTGACCTCACTGATGAGGGAAGTTAAAGGACCTCCAGGGCAGGCTCCACCCGCAGCATCGATAGTGAGCATGAGCCCCTCAGCCCTCCCAAATGCCTGCTTCCAACCAAGGAAGCACTTTACAAACACTGGAGACCAGGCCTAAGAGCAGCCACAAAAGTAATGGAATTATAAATCCCATAACACAAGAGGGATGTGGAGCTGTTGGAGTGAGTCCACAGGAGGCCATGGAGATGCTGTGAGGGATGGAGCAGCTCTGCTTTGGAGCCAGGCTGAGAGAGCTGGGCTGGGGCAGCCTGGACAAGAGAAGGCTCCTGAAGGGGAGACCTGAGAGCAGCTCCAGTGCCTAAAGGAGCTGCAGGAAACCTGGAGAGGGGCTTGGGACAAGGGCCTGTAGGGACAGGACAAGGGGAATAGCTCCACTCCAGAGGAACATCCTGCTGGCTCTTGTGGGACAAGCCCTGGAGGGGACAGGCCGGTCTGATGTGGCAAACTGCAGGGGTACATGAGCCTGGGGAAACACAAGGTGCCCACATCTGAAAACACTCACACAGCACGTTTAGCACCATTAAATCCTAAGGATCTACTGCTATTCTATTCAGAAAACCTTTAAATAATAAATGCCCTGTGAGGAGCCGGGAGTTGAACTTGATGATCCTTGTGGGTTCCATCCAACTCCAGATATTCCTTGATTCAATGCTTAATTTCCCCCTGTGCACTGGAGTAGGTACCAAGTGGCACAGTATACAACATTCTCATAAATGATGTCAGCCACATCCTCGCTGTTGCCATGCAACCCCAGGCTGCTTCAGCCGTATGTGTCTTCTCTACCCCTTCCACTGGGATATGATAAGCAACAACCAGTGACATCCCCAAAGCTGACAGTGTTTTTACCTTATGAAACACGGGTTGTTTCAAGGCCAGGTTGGATGGGGCTTGGAGCAACCTGCTCTAGTGGAAGGTGTCCCACGCCATGGCACAGGATGGAACAGGATGAGCTTTAAGGTCCCTTCCAATCCAAATCATTTCATGATTCCATGATTTCCCACACCTCTTGAAAACACAGAATGACTTCCCCTGCTTGGCTCTGCCAGCCAGGTCCAGCTGAGACGCAGGGTTTGACAGCAGCAACACCAGAGACCCAAAGCCTACCCAGAGCTGACTGTCCGCAACAGAGTATGTGGCCAAATCAATCCAGCCTATTTCTGTTTTGCCAGGAAACTGGTTATTGGTGTGCAATGAAATCTCCTCGCTGCTTTGCAGTGACTCCCAGTGAACCCACTCACTCCACTGAGGATTTCAAAGCCATTTTAGAGTTGACAGGTTTTATACCCTGAAAATAGAGCTGCTATGACTTCCTGTGAACACTCACCACGCACCTATCATGTGGTTTCAGTGCAAGGCTGAAGACAGAGCAGAGGTTGACTTTATGTGCAAAAACCAGAAAAGAACCAAATACTAAATATACCTTGCTAGGGCTGAGCACGGCCTCTGAGAAGTGATTGAAAACCAAAGCAGAGCAGAACAAATAGCTGGGAGCATCTTTAAGACCCCTCCTGTACTGACTGGGGCTTGGAGCAAGCTGCTCTAGTGGAAGGTATTCTTGCCCTTGGCAGGGATTGGAAGTGGATGAGCTTTAAGGTCCCTTCCAACCTAATCCATTCCATGTTTCTATATTAAGTTTTGTTTCCAGCTTTAGGCAGTCAAGCTCTATAGACATTAAACTCCAAGAAATCAAACCCAGCAGGATCAGAGCCATGGTGGCCTGCCCATCAGGGAGATTCTGAGCACAGCAGTGCTGTCCTACCTCAGCAGCAGTACTAAAAGCTGGCACGCAGAGCTGAACAGGATCCCTCATCTCCAGCATCACAAGGGACACAAGCCAGAACAAGCCAAGACAGTTTTCTGCTGTTATGCTAGGAAGTGAAGCTATTGGTTTTTTTGAGAAGCTGCATACTTGAAATCAACACCTCCTACTTGAAATACTTGATTTCACACCTCTTCTGCACAGTTAATGTTTTGCCACCTAAGACACAAGTTAAACTTCAAACAAACATTCCTGGGGAAAAAAGTGCTCTTTAATTGAAAGTCTGGGTTTAAATATCTGCAGAAAGGGACAGGATTTCTTGGTTGAGATGAGAGCAGTCAAATACACACAAAACCCCCCAGTGAACCAGCACCAGGATTTCCTGCAACTATTGCACTGTTACAAAAGCTCAATACAAATGGACTGCCAGTGGTAAGAGTTGTGTTCAGCCGTGTATTTGTTTAATACAATTTACTTCCCTGTGATAGCATTGAGTGCTTAAAAACAAACCCAAAGAACAAATAACCACCAAAACAACAAGGAGAATGAGCACAAAATGCCCAGTTTTAGCTCTTCTCTTCTGCTCTAACATGGTCAAAATCTTCTCCTTGCAGCCAGCCAAGTAAAATCAGAGTAAAGTCGCTGAAGTGATTATCCCTGTCAGAACAACAAGGGACCAACAAAGGCACCCTACCAAATGCCCATCGCTGCAGCTCATGGCCCAGATTCCTGCTGCCAGTTATGTTCATGGCCTGTTAAACCAGAGAGAAGCTATTAAGAATGAAAAAGCCCGAGCTGTTTCAGCACTGGCCCTTGTATCTCCATTAATTAAACCAAACAGCTCCACTCCTCCCCTCCACCTCAAAACAGGACAAACAACTCACACAACAAAGTATTTCTGAGAGCAACTCATTGTGCCCTCAGTGAATGCTGGGCCAAAACAGTTCAGGAGGATCAAAACAGCCAAGCTTGGAATAAAAATGCCAGCTTGCCTTAATTCCTTCTTACAAACAGTCTGTTGAAGGGCGTTTACCATAAAGGACAACCATTTGCAGACAGACCTTGGGTAAAGTCAAACCAGATAGCACAGGTCAATGCTTCTTTAACAGCTGAGGTGCCATCCAGGATTTAACAGCGCTCTTCTCATCCCTCTCCTGTTGTTCTGTGCTGGAAAGGGATCCTACTCCAATGGAAAAAGCCACAGTCCCAAGCTGACTGCACAAGCTTATATTGGCACAGAAATAAACACAGAATCCCAGCCTGGTTTGGGTTGGAAGAGACCTTAAAGCTCCTCCAGCTCCAACCATGGGCAGGGACCCCTTCCACTGGAGCAGTTTGCTCCAAGCCCCTGTGTCCAACCTGCCCTTGAACACTGCCAGGGATGAGGCAGCCACAGCTTTTCCAAGCAGTCCCATTGAATATACCAGAGAAGCTATTTAAAAATCAAAATTACCCCCGCACTCTGCTTTGTGATCTGCACACATTAAACTCTGACTGATCAAGCACTGGTTTGAGAACAAGACAAGGAGCTTTAGCTCTTGGGTTCATTTTATCCCTGGACTGTCCTTGCTTTTAGGCTGTACTTTCTGTAGACTCAGAATCAGACAGCCCTGTGTTAGACATTGACTTACTGAGGTGTTATGCAAGGTGTACGAATTAAAACCAAGAAGATAAAAAGAACAAGTGGAGGTTAAAGGAGCCTTTCTGAGGCACAAACTAACAATGTCCTGTGCATACAGACTGGCTCCCATATGAAAACCAGGGGATCACATCCTAAGGAAGGTGTATCCCCCCATCTACCCTCCTCAGGAACCTGCTGCAGAACCTCCTAGCTGTGGCGCTGCAGAGAAGCAGTGGCCAGGATGGGACCTGGATCAGGAATCCAGCCCTGCATCCGACAGGAAAATGTGACGAGGTATGAACCAAGCAGCACAGTGAGTACATCATTCAGAGCTGTTGGAGAGCAGTGCTTGAACAGAGAATCATTTCCTCTCTCTCACACCCTGATTCCTACTTTTCTGACCTCAGCAAGGAAACCAGCAGTTACGTCAAATCCCTCCCGCTCCAATCCCAGAGCTCCTCCATAGCCAATAAAAACCTCTTCCCCAGAAAGCACCGCGATACCCATGAGCCCTTCCCCAGCCACGCACGCAGCAGTGACCAGCTCAGACCCGCTGTAGTGGGCTATTGGGAAGGTGCTGACCTCCTCGTTTCGCTACCTGTAAAAAGTTTGGGAGCTGCATGAGTGCCAGGCCAACAGAACAGCCCCAGGCTTCCCACCATGGAGCCAACAGGCAGCACACACAGCATCAGCCCTTTGCCATTACAGCTACTGCAAACACAGGGTGGCAACTACAGAGAACAGGACAATTTATCAGCCTGAGCATTGTATATTCAGAGATATACCTATAAATGGATGAATGCTTTCAATGCGATACTCTTCATTCCTCTACAGCAGCGACAGGAGATCCATACAAACTCTATCCTGTCCAAAGTAATGAGAGGGCACAAGTGCACAGCTACACAACACATCAGAATTCACCCTCACACCTCCCCTGCCTTTAGCCTCAGCAGCAAAGGCATTTATAGGTCAAGAAGTTCACTCACACTACCTCAAATTGTGCTGTCTGACCTGAATTGTGAGAGGTTCCTTGGTCTTGTATGATGCTAAGTTCTCAACCAGAAGCCACCACAGATGGGAGCTGGGAGCTCCTCTATTTTAAATGCATCACGCAAGTCCCAACGCTGAGGGCTACTCTAGAGCACATCCCTAAACCAAGAAAGGCTCAGCCTGTGATGAATTATGTGCTTTACAGTAATTCCACAGTTGTTCTGTAGAAAAACAACTAGGAGCTCCAAGGTCAAAATGAACCCAGGACCCTGTTCCATCCAGATAACAGCATAATAAATAGCTCAAGGTCCATATACACAAGTTATTCTGTGGAGGGGACAGGCTATGAACAAGTGCCAAAACCTTAACTTTGAGCTCAGGAGTTGGGCACAAGTTAAAGCAAATTCATGCATAAAGCCAAGCACACACTAAAGGACTGCTGAAGGGGGGGAACAGCAGCTCCATGCTGTCACCATGGATGGAGCAAAAAGGTCACCCCATGTCCCATGATTCCTGCTCTGTAAGCAGTACAAAGGAAGTTGTCTACTTGTCCCCCACAGGTTCCATGTTCCCATTCTCGTCTTCCTTTAACCAAGCTTTTCAGTCAGATGGTTCTAATAACTCACAATTATCAGCTTGCAAAAGGCAGCAGCAGAGCTCCTCCACGCTAACGCTGTAACAGTGGTTACCAAATATTTTCCTCCCCATTCTTTTGTGCTCACTTGACAATGTTTTCTTTTCCAAACGGGAGGCGAGCAGCAAGCTAGGACAAAAATGCCATAACCGGGGCTGATAAAAAGCCCTGGAAATAGCCCGCACACAACGGCCACGCCTGCCCAAGGAATGCAGCTTTCCCTTCAGAGGCTCCGTGAGGCCGCATCACCTCCGTGTGTTTGCACTGCACAAGCAGTAACTGCTTTGTTTAGAAACCAGAAACAAACCCCAACAACATGGGAGCCACTTCAGAGAGGAAGCTCCTCAGGATTTACCCACGTGCTGCTCCCAGGGCTTTGGTCTGATTCCACTCAAGTGAATCACCACACACCCATAGCTCCAGCATCGGCCCTAAGCCCTCAGTTCCAGGCACAACTCAAATCACTGCTTAGGCTCCTCTCCATTAAATAAACCAGAATAAACTGGATTCCTTTACCTTTCACACACTACAGCCTAAAAGCAGTGGCAGTATTTGGCAGGACTAGGGACAGGGGGTGACACATACTGCCTGCAGACCCTGAACCAGACCCACACCCCTTCCACTGGAATGGGGCTTCTCTCTGCACAGCCAGCTGCTCCTCCACCACTTTGTGAGGCTCTTCAATGCCAATCAGCCTTCCTGAAAACAACCTGAAGACCAGGAAAGGTATTTAAGGAGAGGGGAGGGGATGGGGGCTCTGTGTGGCACATGGTTGGGGTGAACCAAGATCTCTTCACCTTCCCTTTGCCCCATGAATATACAGCCCACTGCAGCCCTCAGAAGCCATGCTCATGGAGTTCCTATTCCATGACAAACAGCAATTATAATGAGAAAAACACCTCTTTTTCAATGAAAAAGAAAAAGCATAATGATCACTAAGTGCAGAGTGACAGCACTTCATGCTTTTTACAGCTTTAGCTTAAGATATTTTTACTGAGAAATCACAAATAGTGATGTGAGCTCAAAGTGACACTGACCCACAGTGTGGCAATGACCCAAGTGCGGTTTCATGCTAACTTTCTGGTTCTAGTGTCAGCCAAATATTTGTCCTACCTGGCTGTGTTGTTTTAAAGCAATTCAATACCATTTCCCCCCCATTCCCCAAACCTGGACTAACTGTTCCCTGGCACATGAAAATACCCACCTGCGCTGTGGAAAGGAACCAGCTGGGAGCAGACAGACAGACACACACCACTACCTGCGAGAGGTTTGGGGGCTATTTCTGCATGGAAAGCAGACGTGTTACAGGTTCTGTTATCAAGATCAAATGCTGCAACAGCACCAAGGTTTTTGCATTGCGTTATCTACCTCGAGAGGCTCAAAAAGGTGTTTCGCTTACAAGCTCGGGTGGCTCTGAACTGGGCTGCCTCTTCCTCAAAGAGGAAAACCTCTGCTGGCTCCGCACTGAAAACCTTCGGAAGGACTCTCTGCTCCGGGATGCAAAGTGCCTGAAGGAGGAGGTCCGCTTGAAGGGAGTCCTGCTGCCACCTTCCCCGCTAGTCCGCTCATGAGCGACCGCAGTAGTGACTAAATTTAGTGCTTCCTGCAAGGATCTCCGCACCGTGCCCATCCACTGGGTCATGTGGGTTTGTGCCACTGTCAGCTTGTCTCCAAGGTAATCCATTTCTCCAGCAGAGATGAGAAATCAATATTCAGGAGGAACTGCTGGCAAAGAGATTCTCTTAACAACCCCGGTTTGCTTCTGCTAAAAGGCTTCCACTCATAAAGGCAAACAGCTCTGCACGATAACCATCAGCATACTTCTGTATTTAAATAGCAAAGGAGAGGTGAGGTTGGAGATTGGTATTTATCAAGTAGGAAGAAATCAAGGAATTTTCCCACTTGCCATCGGATTCCCAGAGTTCCATCAAAACACATTTAATTCAGCCATGTTAGAGAGAGAAATCAAGGTCTGAATCCTGACACAGTCACCTGAAATTGGTCCGTCTACAAGCAGAGAACTGGTCTCTCACTGTCTCATCTCAGAGCTAGAAAAGCAACTCCCTTTTGAAGCCAAGTTTTTGTTTTGCTGTAAATACCATCAGAAGGATAAACCCCAACGTATTCTTCTGGCTTGGCAGCTTCTCAGGTGCCAGTACATGAAACAAAGTTCTGATGTTTCTATACAATCCATTTAGCAGCAATACGATTAGACCTTCTGGGCAATAAACCCTGGCTTTCCTCCCCAGGAGCTCGGCACGAAGGCATCATCCCCAGCAGCACCCCCTCCTCAGCACGCTTCCCCCGTCAGACCCATTCTCAAGGTGTTGATGCCCAGCTCCCAGTGAAGCTGCAGGGGCCCCGTGGGGAGCTGTTGCCTTCAGACCGGACCTGCCGCTGCTCGGAGCCTGCCGAGAGACCTCCTGGATGACATCAGCTCCTCTGCTCCCAGGGGCTTCACCCAGAGGCCAGCACGGAGCCTTGCCCCGCTGCTCCCCCCAGCTCCTCAGCACAGCCAGGGACGCGCTGCAGAAGGCACCGGGTCCGTGCCGGGTTTGGATGCCCGCCCCGGTCCGAACGCTCCCTGGGTAAGGCACGAGAGGTCACAGCAGGAGGGACGCTGGCTCCGGAATCCCGCTCCCTCCTCTGTGTCCCTGCCTTCCCTCAGCTCCGGAGAGGAAACAATGAGCTAGGTGGGAGAGCCGCAGAGGTCTGCCTAAGGAAGGATCTGGGCTGGGCTTTATTATAGTACAGGCAGGGTTACCAAGGCAACGAGGGAACAGCATCTGCTTGCTGCCGGAGCAGGCAGGAGTTGCACAGATCTATTGGAATGATTCATAGTTTGCATAAGTCACGTGCACTTACTGATTTTAACCCTTCCGTGGGGAAACAGGAGCAAAATCTCTGCCAAGGGAGAGTCCGACTGATACCAAAAGGCTTCCTGTTAGGATGGGCAGCTCCAGGCAAAGCTCCTGGTGTCTGACTTGGCACTGGGGCAGCACCATCACCTCTAACCATTGATGACATGACTAAACTCAAACAAGATACTTTTAAGCTAGTGACTATGCCATCAGTGCAAGGCAAGGACTAAACCAGAGCTCAAAGCAAAGCTGAGTGGGTCTGACCACGTAAAGCAGTTCTTCCCCATTTTCAGACACTTCTGTGAGCAAGGGCTCGCTGTCAGCACCAGCTCTGCACCCTCCCCAGCTGTGAGATCCTGTCTGGGACCACAGCTCAAAGCCTCGAATGCACGGGGATAACAGGAGAACCGCATGGACAAAACCAGCCAACACTGAACAGTCAGATGCCACCAACCATGGAATTCCTGGGAACAGCCCATTTGGGAGGACAGCAGAAATAAAAGCTAAGGATTTCAATTAATAAGCTTGAAAAGTTCTCCAAAGTCAAGACATGACTAGTTCAGAACTGAGGGGGGAACAGCTATGGGTCTGAAGGCAAAAAAGGCATGTTGAGAGCTGCTCACTTCGTTTGTTCAAGGGGGTTTTGTTGCTGTTGCTTCATTTGCCATACAAAGTACCATGGTCTTGCATCACCCTCTCCTCCTCTAAACCATTCAGGAAGAGATTTAAATGCATTAGTTCATACATTAATGAATAATTTCGAGATGGCTTATGAAATGATTCTCACATAGAGTATCAGTGTATTACAAACAGGCACAGGAGCATGAGATGCTCTGAGGAAATGGGGGGGTGGGGGTGGTGTTTGCCTTTTAAGCACTGCTTGAAAGCCTCCACCATCCTACAACTTAGCTCCAAGAAAAAACCCCTGGTGACAAAGTGTCCCATTGCCTGTGCTCTCCTTCATTGCTGAATACATTATATTTGGGTTGAACATTCTCAAATGAGCAGCCTTATAAAACCCTCAGTGTTAAAGAGGAATGCAACCAATAGACAAAAACAGTTCTCAGCCCTTACACAGCTCTTGTTTTAAAGAGTTGTTCTTGCACAGACATGGGAAGACTCCTGATCAGATGCCCCAAGAGCCAGGTGTTCCTTACATTTTTAAAGAGAGAGAAAACCCTAAACCTATTCTGACAGTTATGGGAGATGATTCATGAACGACGGAGAGCCCGTACCCAAGGCTGAAATTGAAGACTTGCCCCACGTTTTCAAGCTGTTGGATCTAAGCTCTCCATTTCAAATGTGTGCATTTGAAAGCACAGCTCCGTGCCTGCTGCAGTACAGGGATTCTTCACAAGGCACTGGCTATTTTGGATGGGTTCAGGCTCTGTCTGATTCGGCAGCCCCCCGAAATAGCCATCAGAGAGCTGTGGACTGTAGCTGCCACATGGGTCAGGCACCAGGCCCTGCACTGAGACAGGATGGACACAGAAATGAAACTCAACCAGCACCTGGTGTAACACCCACCACAGAACAGGAGGAGATGCATGACCAGATTCAACCCAAGATCCTCAGCTCTCACACTTGCTGCAAGAGCCTCTACACATGGACATGACTTGAGGGATCTGAGAATTCCCTAGAGAATATATTCACTCTGTCATTAGACCTCCCAGAAAAGAGTGGGCTGTGCCTGTGTTCATGTCCCATTTACCTTCCTCATCCTTAGGAGACTGTAAAGCTGCTGATCTGAGGCTATCTGCAATACTAAATTTAGTCTCTCAATTTGTTCTTCTCGCCCCTCCTCGTCAACAGCTGAGCTCTGCCTGGATCCATGCAGGGGTGTGAGGAGGGTTATTATTCCACGTTATTAACACAGACTGCTTCTAGCCCTTCTATTCTGGTAGGTAAAAGAATCCACTGAGCCCTCAGAGGACCCCATGACATCAACCAGCCAAAGCTGGAGCACACTTGGGAAGTCTAAAGGACAGAGTTTTCAATAGCTGTGAGTAGCAAATCATGGGTTTCGGTGTTCCTGGTTCCAGTGACATTTCAACTGCATGAAAAACATAAGCTGCTATTAAAACTCATTTGAAGAGACACGAATCACCTTCACAGTGGGGTAAGGACTGTATTAGCCATAGGAGAGCAGCAGTTTCAGAGCGCAGGTCTCCTGCCTGCGATGTGCACCCCACGCTGCATCAATGCCTGGGCTCCCTGGGGAGCACGCCAACTTGTGCTTGTTCTTTCTCTCCTCAGGCTCCCCAGGACACGATGCTCTGCAGCACTGCACACACTTCCCAGCTGGCAAAAGGCTCACAACTGTATTTTAATTAAATAACAGTGTGTGGGTTACACACGGCCTCTCTTTACTTCTTCTGTGGTGAATCCACACGTCTTTTTATAACCACCAGCCTCCAGAACATAGCTCAAACCATACAGATGTTCTATAATTGTCTCATAGCCGCTTCAGCAGCAGTCTTTCTGGCTGAGTAAGGGTTTGTTTCTGAACAAGAACAGCACCAGATGATCTTCTGCCCTTGAGAGCTGCTAGTGATTATCTTGAGCTGCAGCCACCCTGTGTCTGTTGAGGGTCTGCAGCTTCAGAACACAAAGCACACGCAGCTAACTGGCACTGCACAAGTGGCAAATGGGACCTCATTATTCAAACGTTGCTGGATACTTTTATTATTAACATCAATTCCACCTACAACTCACAAACACAACCCTGCACAAAGAAGTAATGATCCCTATCCTACCCCTTTTCAGTAGAAAAGAAAATTCTATGGCTATATTCTGTTTCTCAAGCTTTTTCAGCTCATTTTGAGCTTTACCTGTTGTCAAATACATGTAATTATGCTAATGACTATACAGGATTGAAAGGTCAAACGAAGACAGGTCTGCATGTAGCACAGCACATGATGGACCTGCCATGGGCGGAGGTGGAACCCACAGCTCAGCCCCATGAGAAGCGTGCGCCCTGCATGGCCACAGATCCCACCATCACCACCACTGCCTCCCTTATGGTAGCACTGGGGTGCACAGAACTGGGAGGGCAGCCCTGCTGAAACACCACCTAAAGGACACTAGGGATTAGTCTGCACCTTGGCTGGATCCCTGAGTGATCCTTTGCCAGCAAAGCAGATGTGACAGTTTAAACTAACGCTGCCCATCCTTCTCTAACCAAGAGAAGAGTGTCTGCTTTTCTCCTGTGGGACCCTCAGTCAGAACCCCACCATCCTGATGCTGACCTGTCTCACACCCCCTTACTCCACTTACATTAGCAATTATTAACAATTCATGCATTTCTGAAGTGTTTCCTGCAAGCCATCACCCCCCATATGACCAAGTACTTGCCAAGCTCACGACAGCTTCAGTCCCATCCCGGGCCTCTTGGTTTGTCCAGTCTCAGCACCACGAGGAGCGAAGCCTGCCCTTGTAAGGCTGTCCTGGGCCCACATTCCACACCGACTCTTTCCATTTCATTAGTAAGAGAACTTAATTTAACCGGTTGTGTTTGACATTATGGACTATTTAAAGACACATGGCACTGTGCTGGGCTGAGCTGTGCAGCTCCAGACCCAGTTACTCCATGGGCTCCTCAGACACTACCAACCAGCTTATGGTTTTCTATATGCTCCTTAGTTCTGCCCTTGTAGTTTCTACTTTGCCACCTGAACTGTCATGTCTGCAGAAGGACCAACAAGCATTCCTAACCACAGGCTGGATTTCCTACATGTAACATCCCATAATTTTTATGACGCCACCTTCAGATTCTCATTTGAAGGAAGAGAAATGCTGCAGCACTCAGTCATCTGAAATGCCAAGTAATATTCCTGAGGCTTCCCAGTGACTCCCCTGTGAACCGCTCCAGCCACCCCACATCTGGCACAGGCACAAAAGCCCAACAGCTGGAGCATAGGTTTTCACTGCTTTCCCAGCCAAGACCAACCAAACTGCTTAAAACTAGTTTTAACTTGGGAAAAGACACAGTGCCTGAGACTGGGCAGATAGAGGCTGCTTGGCTTGCTTGGCTGCTTTCACAAAGAACAAAAGTGTTTGTGTATTGAGTTGGTTTCTTTACAAAGCTCCTGCCAACCCACCAGCTCTCACTCCTCCTTTTCCTCTTGGAATGACTTGCTGTCACCCAAACAAAGTGACAGATCCCTGGGTGCGCTTTGGGATTAGCTGGATTTGGGGAAGTCTGACAAAGGCACAAATTTCCATCAGGTTATCAGGCTTCTGGGGAGAAGCTGTCTGTGTGTGTCTGCCAGGTTAAACCTTACTGCGCTGGCAAGCAGGCAGACTTGGAGAACCGCAGGCGCTTCCCCTGTTCCTGTCAGTGAGCTGTCACAACTGTGCACAGAACACCCGCACTGCACAGAGCCTTTCACTTAGAGCTTTGCTCTCAGCACGCAGTGATCTCGTTCATTTACGGTTCAAAAACTAGGAATTAACACAGAGCTGAAGTTATACAAATGGCTTACATTTAGGTGCACAAACAAAGGACTGCAACTGCTCGGGCTCCTGCACCTGCTTTCACTTGACAGAGTTCCAAACCCGGCAGAACCTCAAAGCCATGACAAGCTGCTCGGTGCAGGGATCACTGTGACAGCCTTCATCTGAAACAGAAATAAGCCCTCGGTGCAGTCAGAGTCTGTGCTGAGAGAGCAGGAACATATGATCTGATTCACACCACTGCATCCACCTCCGTCCTGAAACCAGCAGTCTCGACAAGGACCTGCAGCAGGCCAGGAACCATTTACAGCTTGTTCAGCCTCACACCTTCCCTGTAGCACAGACTGTGAATGCAGCCTGGGTGGTAAGGTAAGGACCTTGAGGTTATCCCAGAACCCAGCCTGGTTTGGGTTGGAAGAGACCTTAAAGCTCCTCCAGCTCCAACCATGGGCAGGGACCCCTTCCACTGGAGCAGTTTGCTCCAAGCCCCTGTGTCCAACCTGCCCTTGAACACTGCCAGGGATGAGGCAGCCACAGCTTTTCCAAGCAGTCCCATTGAATATACCAGAGAAGCTATTTAAAAATCAAAATTACCCCCGCACTCTGCTTTGTGATCTGCACACATTAAACTCTGACTGATCAAGCACTGGTTTGAGAACAAGACAAGGAGCTTTAGCTCTTGGGTTCATTTTATCCCTGGACTGTCCTTGCTTTTAGGCTGTACTTTCTGTAGACTCAGAATCAGACAGCCCTGTGTTAGACATTCATTTACTGAGGTGTCATGTAAGGTGTACAAATTAAAACCAAGAAGATAAAAAGAACAAGTGGAGGTTAAAGGAGCCTTTCTGAGGCGCAACCCAACAATGTGTCCAACCTGGCCTTGAACACTGCCAGGGATGGGGCAGCCACAGCTTCTCTGGGCACCCTGTGCCAGCGCTTCAGCACCCTCACAGGGAAGAGCTTCTGCCTAAGAGCTCATCTCAGTCTCCCACTGTTCCGGCAGGTTAAAGCCATTCCCCTTGGCCTGTCCCTACAGGCCCTTGTCCCAGGCCCCTCTCCAGGCTTTTTGAATGATCCCAGCACGCAGCGTTGGGGCATCACCAGCTGGACGCAGGTACCAGTATGCCCACGCTGGAACAAATTCATAGCACAGGCCCCCGCTGCCCAGGTACTCTGAACACAACACAAGCCTTGCTTCCCCTCTGATTTTGACACAGTACCATTTCTACCACCCCAGAGTAACTGACGTGCCATAGACTCTCAGCCAGTCACTAAAGGAAGTTTGCTTCTTCCTCCATCCTTCTTCCCATTGGCTGTACTTCACTTTCCCATCCCACAAATTCAAGATCCTCAATGAAACTTGACTCAGCCAAAGATGAAAGGCTTCAGTGGTTGTGTCAGATTTGTTTGTTGGGGATCGGTGCTCCTTTTTCATGGCTAACTACAACTCATTCAGATGCCCAGACTGTTCCCAGCCACCCCAACCACCATCAGCAGCCTGTGGGCAGCACAAAAAGGGAAATAAAGGAGTGGATGGGGTGTTTTAGCACCAGGACTTTGCACAGTGAACTCTCCTATAACCTCAACCACCGGCTGTCTCAATATTTACCCTAAATATTTGTGCTTTGCTCCTACTTTCATTTTGTCCTGATATGAAGCAAATGAACTCACGAAGGCAGTTCTGCCTTAGGCTTATCCAGAATTTAAGTCAGCTTGCATAGAACATGACATTAAAGGCATTCCCCTCGAAAAGCCAGCTGCAAGAGACTGGAATTCCATTTCCAGGCTTTTTTCTTACATTGGAATATTTTAAAAGCCCACAGAGGCCTCAAACTATTGAGCAAGGAGAGGCTGCAGCAGCAACAGGTCCTGGATTGAGGCTTGTCCAGCTTACACAAGCACCCATTAATGCCAGAGACAAAGAAAGGTGCTAAAGCACTTCAGAAGGTATCTCATCAATGTAGTCCAAGGCTGCCAGATAAGGAAAACACTAACTTTGCATTCCTTGTCTTCCTTACAGAGCAATGCTTGTGATAAGAGAAAACACATCGGCAACTCTCATGACTCTCCACATACTTGTTTCTATCTTCCTAAATAATCTTAACATTCTATCACCATGGTCATCCTTGATGGGATCAGTGAGAAACTGCAGCTTCCCACTTCCCTGCAACTGAAGGAAGAAGCCAGACATCCCTTTTCCTGTACAAATTCCTGTGCCCTTTTACAGTACTATGTGATTATTCCAAGATTTTAAATACAGGTAATGGTAAACCATAGCTTTTAACCTAAGGTTTTCAGCCATTTCTCTTTAAACACAAATACCAGCAATAGCTGCAAAAACCAGAGGGCCAAAAGAGTTTTCTTTGGGAAATGTTAATTCTTTTATCCCCCCAACTCTGTTTCTCTTGAACTAAAGAAAGGCCCCATTAAACATCCTGAACATGCACAGCTTTTGTACCTTGAATTGTTTCAGTATAAAACAAAGTGATCAACGTTAAAGCTGAGGGAACAAGCTAAAAATACCCCGTGTTGTTTGAAAGGCCACGGCCATAATCATTCAGCACTTCCCTTCTATCTCAATGGAGAAGGAAAAACTGAGAAACAAAACAGAAACAGGAAATTCCGACAGCACAAATCTTCTGGAAAGCCCTGAAAACATTTGCTTTACATTTGTTTACATCCAAAGGCTCAGGCCAAGCAAAGGATGGGGAGTTGCTGGTTTCCATTTATACAAATAAGATCCCAGGATGAAAGTTCGTTGCTGATAAACACTGCCATACATATACCAGACATTCCCTCCAATGGGGGCTGGAAACTACAAATGAGTTAGCTACAAGTTTAGCAGCCAGCTGAGCACTGGCTTTAGCATCACCTAAGAAAAGAGGCTTTGGAAAACCAGGAGCTGTCTTACAATAGGGGAGGTATCTGTTGTCAACACAAAACCTGATGTGAAACTTATCCCTAAGGAAATTAAGCTATTTGCACACTGAAATGAAAACATGGGTGTCTAAAGAAGTATAAAGCAGGCTGACCATCCTGCACTACTCCTGGGAGCAGATTCACTGTTCTGATCCAATGCACCATCTCAGCAGGGGCCTGGTGCAGTTTGTCCCGAGCTCCCAACATGAGAACAGTTACTTTTCCATCACCTGCTTCAATGGACTCTCACACCTTGCACAGGCAACTGCATTCAGCTCTGGGGCCCCCAGCATGAGGCCTGATGGCAATTTCCATTTCTCCCTACAAACACTTTTCCATGCATCTTTCATCTACATCAGCCACTTCCTGATGGCAGGAAGCAGAACAAAAACCAGGCACAAGTTCCTACAATAGGTCCTTTATCCATTTTATCTTGCCACATGCCATTTTTATGACAAAAGCAATAACATTTATTTGCCATGGCTGTGGGACCTCACACGCACACATGGTTCCATTGCTTCTTGGACTCTTGGCTCTTGCTGCCTCCTCCTCCTCCTGCCATGCAGAGCAGGTCAGCCCCACATCACCTGCTGGAGGGTGGCCCAGCCACATGAGGGCTGATGTGCCCACATCCCTTGGGATGAGGCCAGGTCACTGGTGGGGACCACAAACTGGCCAAGTCCATGCTTGCATCGAGCTACACCCAGCAGAGATGCTTTTCAGGAGCCCTGAGCAGTGTCATGGTGCAAGACCAGCCCCACAATGCTGCAGGAGGCCACATCTGAAGCTATTTATCTGGGTCACTGCTCCATGAATGGTCTTCAGTTACATTACCTAGATTAAGTGTGTTATTTCTTGCTTGGTCTGGAATTTCATGGAGCTAAAAGGTTGATCTGCTGGAATTCTTCCTGCAACCTCAACTGGGTTTGTTCTATTTCCTGCCCTCAGGAATGCTGCTGAGCTAAGGAACAAATCCAGAAGTAAATCCACATCCGACATGCGCAATCTCCAGCCCTAGCAATCAAAACTTGCCAAATCAGGTACTGTGGTTAGCAACTAATCTATACTGCAGGTATTTATCAGCCTCAGCCATGAATCACTAAAGCACATACTCCCAAGCATCATTCAGGCTTGAGAGTCACCTGCAGTTACCTAGGAGAAGCTTTGCAGCACGGAACAAAGTCCTGCATCTCTTGAGGGAAGCCCACAACAAAGAACTACTTTCCCCCTGCTCAAGCTGCTTTCCAAACTGCTGTTTCCTTTCAGTACAGTAAACACACACAGGCTGCGCGAACAACTCACAGGCGCTGAAGGAATGGGAACAATAGTGGGAACTTGGCTGTCTCCCAGCACCAGGAACACGGACAACAGCCTGGGAAAGCAGGAACTGAGTCACAACAATTCTACATCAGAACATTAGTGGGGAGGCAGGGGTTACCCCTGCTTTGTGTGTAGAAATGAGGTTTAACAATCCACTTCCAGCCACCCGTTGGAGGTGTACGCACCACTTGGGGCTCGCATTGAAGGGGAAGGGGCAGGCAGTGCCCAGCTCCAGCTGCTCCCAGAACAAAAATTACCAGGTCTACAAATGGCTGCCTCTTCCTGAACAGTCCTTATTGTGCAGAATTAACCTAGAATGCACCATTTCATCATAGCATTTGATGGTAAATTAAACTGAATAGCACACCTGATTGTCCTGGATCCTGTCCTGCATCCCTTGTGCAAGCCCGGAGTCATGGCAGGAAGAGTGGCCTGGAGCCAGCACCCGGCCTTGGTGGCTGAACAGCACTCTCTCGTGTTCCTGCCGGGAACGGGCTTCCCTACGTTCTCTGCTTGCTCTTAATTATGACACAAGTTAGAATTCTTCTTCCACAGCAGCTTCCAGGAATTAGGAAAACGTCTTGTTCAGATTCCTCCCCACAAAAAGGCTCCATTTCCTGTCTGAAAGGCAGATTTACACCTCAGACACTACCTGGGTACGAGGGATTTGTAAGTGTCCAGGAAAAGGCACATGCCCGAAACACAACTGCCCCATCATCAGAGATAAACCTGTAACAGAACAGATGCTGTCCAGAGGAAACTGCAAAGCCACAGAGCACCCACAGCACGTGCCTGTCCTCCCTCCAAGCAGGGATAACCATTCCCACAGGACACAGATCCACCATTAGGGTTTCCCTCCATCCCCCTGGAAATGCTGCAGCAGTGACATGCGATTGCCAGGGCTATTACTGACCTGCCACTTCCTCTGGAGTAACCTGATAAAGAGGTACCAAAACCACCCCTTAAAGGCAGCAACAAAATCTTGGCAAAACAAACTTTAGATCTTACTGAAATGCCCCAATTTCCTTTTGATTTTGCAATTACTGTTTAATGACTGCTCATAAAGAATACGGAAGTCTTTTAAAACCATCACAGTGCTGCAGGGCAATGTTGCATTTAAAACATGCCATTTTCCATTGAATGCTTCCAGGATGCAGCATTTGTTTGCTATTTGAACAAAGACAATGCCAGGTTGGGATGAAACAGCCCATCAGGAATGGCACCCGTGTACCAGGAGACTCACCACCCGCATCCACAGCAGAAGGCCAAAACTGAGCTTCTATTCCAGTTGTACCACAGTATTATGTGTGTGACACAGCTGCAAGATTCCCAAGTGATTTGCTGCTACTTAGAGGAGGACACTGAACTTCCACAGGCTTTTTGCATGTCCACTGTGTTACCTGGGAGCCAAGGCCACCCTTAGATAACACCTCTGATGGTTTCAAGGCATCTTCAGTCACTTACCTGACCAAGGTACTAAGAACTGCCCCAGCACACCCTGACACCAACCCTTTTCTCACTGTGAGCACGGCAGTGTCTGTTCACAGTCAGCCAACTCCTTCCCTCCAGCACCTATATTCTGGAAGAGATCCAGAGCTTCCCTATCTCCTGCCAGCTCTGCGCCCTCTGAAGCCTGGCCTCCATTCACCAAGCTGGCTTGTGTTAGCTGGTTCTACCTGTGACACAGATCATTGCTTATCACACTGCTCCTACAGCAGCCTCAGACACGGCATCAAAGTTGCAGCATCCCGCAAACATCCTGGGGCAGGGCAAGAATTGCTCACAACTTTGAGATAGCTACAGACAGAACTGCCAGGGCCCTCCAGTAGTGGCTGTGTCCACAGGCGAGCAAAAAAGCTGGTTATTGGATAAAGGGCATTGCAGAGAAGCAGGAAACCACCTTTCTATGGTGCAACCCTGGCATGCTGACCAGCTCACGGTGTGACTGATGCAGGCAGCTGGACACCAGACTATTGAGCTGCACTTAAAGGACTTCTTCTGCCAGTCAGACCTCAGGATGTCTTTTATCAGGTGCAGCAAAGCTCACCATCTGGAAAAGGGGTGATGAGTACCCTGTGTACCCTGGAAAACACTCAGAATAAATATAGCACATGGTCACTGCAAAGACTGACACCTGAATATGTAATTACAATAATGAACCAATTAAAGATGATGGAAAGGGCTCAGCTAGGAGGAAGTGCACAGCAGAACAGAGGAGGAAGTGATGACGTGGAGGTATGATTCAGTGCCTGAACGTCAGCTGCCGACCACAGCGCAGTTGGTGAGCAGCGAGCAGTGCTCTGGCTTCACACGTATCCAAAGGGGTCCAAATAACACCTGTGCTCTGTAATTAAAACCGTGCCTGACAGCAGCTCAGCTGGTGTGGATTCCAGTTGGATGGAAAAGCAGCAAGAGGAATGGGTGCTCAGACCAGCTGATGGAAAACAGCCAGCCCCAGGCTGCCCAGGAAAAGGAACGGAACACCCCCAGCAGCCTACACCAAACCATGGTGTGGTTCAAACCCATCCCAAGGCATGTCCAACCACAGACAGTCCCAGCAAGGGCTGCAGACAGATCTAAGAAGCAGCCCAGACCCTTCTTCTCCCCATCACAGCAAGATCTTGCTTATATGCCACACAGGTTATAGCTAACAGCTCCTCAAATCTGAATGCTTAGAGCCAAAGAAGCAGTTCATTGCTGCGGTCACAAACCCACAAGCTGCTGAGAAATCCTCCCAACAAGCAGCACATTTATAGTATGAAAATACAATTTACTGAGTGGTATTGAAGAGTCCTGCTCTTCCCCCTCTCCAGGGAACACCAAGCAACCTGTCCAAACCCAGACTGTACTAGTCACATCAGCCAGGAACTTCTGGATCCTGGAACAGCCATCCTAAACACTCAAAGCCTTATGCAGTGATCTGAATGACCCATCAGCACTCCTGGCCCTCCTCTTTTACTGTTCTTTCTTTTGCTAGTTGGTACAGTTGGAGCCAGAGTCCTCAGGAGCTCTCATTACCCATCACAAAGTTCAGTGCTAGGTGCTGCTCAGGAATTTTCCCCTCAGCTATCCCATGTCAGTGTTACACATGGACATGAAGCTAGCTGAGGTGCTTCAGAGTGCTGCAGCAGGTCTCATTATGGGTGCAAATGACCCAGGTTTGATTAGCTTGCTCTCCTCATTACTCCAACTGAAAAGAGATCTCCTGGCTGCACCATGGGACTGAACTCTCTCTGCATCTAACACAACCTACTGAACAAAACAGGCTTCATGGTGGGCAGTCCCCACTTCCCACATGCTCTGGCAGAGCACAGCTATGCTGTGCTCAAAAAACACGGAGGATTCCTTTTGACACTTCCCTACACATCACAACATTACATATCCTATCCACAGATCAGGAGAGGAATCACCAAACAGTGAGCAGATAGCTGGCACTGAGTGTGGCCACTGGTGTCCAACAGCTCCACCGCTGCACTGGAGTACCACAGATACACAGCAGGAGAGATGCAACCTATTGGGAACTCAAAATAGAGCTTTTAAAATGCATTTTCATTATCATGCTTTTTAATTAAGAGTCACAGCTTCTTCTGGCATGTCCACCTCATGAATAAAGTATCTTAGTTCCCCAGGACAGATTAAGTAACACTTGACAACTGACCCCAACTTCTCTAGTTACTCCTGATTAAAGAGAGAACAGATACCTCCTCAGTAGCCTTCAGCTATAACATCACCACAGAAAGTGACTAAAGGCACAAATGTGCTTTTCCCTTTGTATTTCTTTTATATCTGTATATATGCACATTTGATATCATATTGTCCTTCCAATATTTTCCTACAACATATCAGGAGTGGACACTAAAGAAAACACCTTAAGAAATGCTCAAGGCCCCTGAAAGAGCCTGTACACACAGAGAACAGAACACGTCTGTCCTGTTGGACACTAAAACTGCCCAGTGTGAGACATGACCCCCGTGAGGATCTGCACTGCTCAAACAGCTTGGGGTTTTTTCCTGGCCTTTTGGAAAATCACCAGATAATGTGAAAGCAAAAGCACTTGGAGATCTCTTTCAGTGTTACCACCCCAGGAAGAACGTCCACCCCCTCATCACCCTGAAGTCAGATACATCATGGTCATGTTTTAATAGGCAATTTAAAGACAACTTGACTCTTAAAAACAGAGCCAAATGAAATCAGAAATGGCCACAGACTTCCATGGTTTGCAGCACTACAGCCTCCAGCAGGGACAGACCCACTTCTTTGAGCACTGTTTGCTCTCCCAGCTGCAAAAACTTTGCATTGGCAGCCTCAGCTTTGCTCACGACTGCTCACAGCACACACAAGGACAGGATTGTAAAATCCAGCTCTAAATGTGGGAGACCAACTCTTTGCTAGTTTCAAAACACACCAGCAAACAGCCCATATTAAAGGGTTTAGTGTGTCAGTGCCAGTTACATGGATTTACAGCTGAAAACGGCGTCAGATTAACACAAACAGCACAACAAGCAAATGAAAACTGATGTTGGATTTGTACAGAAGAAATTAAAACATTAAGGAATTAGGTTGAAAGCAATAGAGCACCTACTCGTACTGCTTTACAATCACATTCATCTTTTATGAATGTGAAAATATCAAATAGCAATCCCCAGGCAACAGTGCCCCTTGAGAGGCTGCAGCCTGCACAAGCAGCCGGCCAGAAAGAGCTTTTCACTGAGGGCTGTTTGGGAGAGGAAGAGCTGCCCGAGAGGGGAGAGACCCAGAACAGCCAAATTAAACAGACAGAGCTGTGAAATCACACCCTGCTGAACAGGGGTGCTGCTGCTCAACCCAAAGAACAGGCAGCAGGGGAAGGAGCACCCCTGGGAATAGCAAGCGCTAGAGCCTAGCTTCCATGTACACAGAATAGCAGGTTAAAGCCATTCCTCCTTTCCTTATCACCACATCAGGAAGAGTACTTCTAACACACAATAATACAAAGCTACAACTGCTATAGTTAGACATTAACAAGGACGAAATTCCAGTTACTAGGAGGTTTTTCTGAGGCACATTCAAGTAGTTGAGAGTCCTAATTTTAAGTGAGTATTAAAGATGAAGTAGTCTTTCTCACCCAAAATAAGCCCCAAGTTCAATGTCACTATCCAGCTACATCAGAGCAAAACTCCAAAGTAAAGCCACTGCTGCATGTGAACATCCTCAGGACCGCTGAAAACAGCCACAAACACCCAACTGGGCAAGCACAACTAGAGTAACTTACCCACAGGTACTGCAGCAGCTTCAGCAGACGTGGACAGTAATAATACTCCATCTTCCACAGCTAAAGTTCACACAGAACCATGGTGGGCAGAGCCAGGCTCCTGCTCCTCCCCGCCTCCAGCAGCAGCTCAAGGCAGACCGGTGGGATGAGAAGCAGCAGGAATGCTGTAGGAATGGTGTGTGCTGCCCGGCCCCACGTCACCACGCTCTGCTCTGTGCCTTTAACAGATGCTGGGGCTACTTATAAGCAGTAGCTGAGCTCCCAGCACCATGTGACTTCACCACTTGCTATTTAGCATCAAACTGCTCCGACCTCTCCCTTCCCCATAATCCCGAGTGTGTTAGGCTGGAATTAATAACAGTACTTTGGGTTTCGTGCTAAAAAGCCCTTCATCTGCAGGGAAAGAGAAGCTTCTCCCCCCTCTCTGCTGGGCAGGCTGTGTTATGAAATGCTGCTAATGGTCGGGGTTGCCAGCTGACCTTATTTTCAGTTCATGTAGACGGAAAAGCAAAAAACCACACATGTGAAAAGAGCTCCTGCTTTAAATATGAAAACGTCTTTTGTGACCCAGAAGAAACAGACACAACAAAGTGACTTTTTATACAGCACTGGAATGCTCCCAGCAAGTGAATACTACCAAAAAAGGAAGCAAGTCTGGGCAAAGCCAGTTCTTCACCAACACCAGCCTCCCTCCTCTGCGCTGGTTTTAGCAATCGGAAGCAGAACTGAGTGTCTGAGGGGTGGTAGGTACTTTGTGAAGAGCAGAAAGGAGAGTGCAGCACATCTACCTGCTCCTGTGCTTCTGACCTGTGTCTGGCTTTGGATGGGAAAAGGCAAGATAAGTGACCAGAGCCTATCCAACCAGGACCCTGATGGCTGTTCCCTCTCCAGCTCTCACCTTTCTCTGTGAGGGCCAGCATGGAGGGGACACAAACCCTTTCCAGGACACCACAGCCTCCTCTGCTTGGAATGCTGGGTCTTTTCTATTCAGGATTCTTTTCTAAACAGCACCTGGCAGATCCTGCAGAGCTGACAAGTTCTTTTCACCTTCTTCCACTTTCCCACACATGGTTTTCAGTGCATCTCTCAGCACTGGGTGATGCTGCAGTACTGGAGATGAGAAGGCGTGCTTCCCAGTGGGCAGGAGAGCCCATCACAGGCAGACCTGGGAACTGCTGAACTGTGCCGAGCCCAGCTACAAATTCATCTGCTCATATTTATACAATATTTATCGTCTCTCCCTTGCAGCTCCCTTCCAAAATATTTCCAAGAGTCAGCTCATGATTTCCTTAAACAAATCCTCCTCCACCCACGGGCCACATCTTTATATGGATACCAGATTTTCCCCACCAAAGGACAACAGGCCAAGGGGAATGGCTTTAACCTGCCAGAACAGGGGAAACTGAGCTGAACTCTTAGGCAGAAGCTCTTCCCTGTGAGGGTGCTGAGGCGCTGGCACAGGGTGCCCAGAGAAGCTGTGGCTGCCCCATCCCTGGCAGTGCTCAAGGCCAGGTTGGACACAGGGGCTTGGAGCAAGCTGCTCCAGTGGA
>NDXB01000060.1:137152-171515 GCA_002631895.1 Agapornis roseicollis
TCAAGGCCAGGTTGGACACAGGGGCTTGGAGCAGCCGCTCCAGTGGAAGGTGTCCCTGCCCGTGGCAGGGGTTGGAGCTGGAGGAGCTTTAAGGTCCCTTCCAACCCAAACCAGTCTGGGATTCTATGATTAAATAAATACATTCAATGCATAACCAGAGGCTTCACAATAGTTCATGCCTACACCAGCTCTAGTACCAGAGTGCTCCATTTGAACCACACAAAGCAGCAATTTTGGTTCTAACCCATAGTTGTATGAAAGCTGCTCTATTTGCAGACGAAGGCACAACCCCTTCAACCCAATACAAGTGCAGTTACTTAGGGGCTGAGCTGCACAGCACATTCCTCACTTTGTAATTCAGAAGACTCCTATCAGTCTTGATGACTTAATCAGGAGCTGAGGTTTGTGACGCAGCATAAGGGAATTAAAGATGTGTCAGCTGTGATGGAATCCTTCTGATTTATCAAAGACAGCCCTGGAAACCATCTTCTGAAACCCAGGTGGTTCACCACAACGTGGTGCAGTCACAGTGTGGGAGAGGGAGCTCAGCCTGGAGCTCCAACACACCAGAATGGGTCCCAATGACAACAGCGACCACACAGCAAGCTGCACACCAATAACTTCTCCAAAGGAAAAGAAAGGTTTCAACCCTGCTGCCATTAGAAACAGTTCAGTTTTACATCATCTTCCGTGATATCTATGTGGGGCTTTGGCAAACAAGAGAGGATGGTGAGCTTTCCACCTCCCAACCTCTTTACACACACAAAGGCCTGGCTGCCCCTCATGCTACCACTGCTCTGCAGAACAAATACACCATGATCCGGCTCTTCAAAGCAATTCCAGTGGATGCTGGACATTCAGCACTCTCATTCATCAGGGCTCGCGCGCTTCCTTTCTTGCTTCAGGCTACACTGGACAAAGTCAAAGGTTTACCCTGAGGAACCTCACACTTCATGACCAAGCTGGAGAATAAGTCATGTTTATGCAAGCACAGCACCTGAGGAGTTCAACCATCCCAGCGCTACTGCTGACAGCACTTTTCTCTCCCAAAGTCTACCTTGTCAACATCATCTTACACATATGCACCATAAGCTGACGGCATTTAACAACTGTTAGGGATCAAATGATAATCGTTAACTTTGTAAGTAACCCAAGTCCCCCTAAGATGAAGACTCAAGATAAGAACAGGAAGGACAAAGGAGATACGTGCCTTTTGATATCATCCATAAAGTTTTAAGACTAGAACTGGAACACTATTAGCCTGTTTTCAGAACTCCTATTAGGAAACATTTTACAAAATACTTAGAGGTTTCCTTTCTATTCATTAGAAGAGAAAGAAAGAACTCACTTAGCTCCTTTCCTCTGTTATCTTTTTGTCTGCACTCAGCTGAAGGGCTGTTAATAGCAGCGTGAGTAACTACAAAACCATCCCTTCAAGAAGCAATACTCTCAGTCACCACACGAGTGTGCAGCAGACCAAGAGGACAGATGACCTTGGGACACTCAGTCCGGAAACACCCTTCCGTCACCCCTTTCCACACCATTGGAATTGCCCTGAAAAGATGTGGGACACCCGGATTTTCGAGGACAGCAAAGACGTGTGTGTGGAGTTACAACAGAGGATACCCTGAAGCGACCACAGTGTTACTGCAGTGTATCGAATTTGTTTCCATGCACCAGGTTAAGAACAAAACCAACAAAACCCCCACAGCACTTGCAGTGGTTCCAAGCAACTTCTTCCAGTACAGAAGGATTTCAGTAGCAGCACCAACGTCCCTCTTAAAACAGAAGAGTTCTGTGCTGTTGCTGTGGCTTTGAACCCTTTACTTGCCACAGAAGATCCTGACCTTTCATTTATGCACCTTTTGGAAGATCCAGGTTTTTGCTTTGTATTTCACAACACCTGGACACAGGAGACCATTTCCCAGCAGAAAATTCCACTGTGGGCTGAAGTCAGAACATCCTCCTGTGACTTAGGAGAACATCACCCAACAGCTCTAAGTGGGAGTTCACCCCAAAGGACAAATCAGACAACCCAAAATGCCAGCTGCAATCCTTCACATAAACAGTTCTGTGTGCTGCTCACAGAACAAACCTGAAGCTGTCATTTTCTAGGCTCTAACATGGCTCTGTCTGTGCACTATTTCAGCTTTCATGACCTAAGCTGACAGCCCCCACATGAGAACCTCCCCATAGCCACATACCATGCCGTCGTCCCTTCTCTCCTTGTAAAAGCTGTGGTGGCTTCTCTGGGTAGAGAGCAGGGAGAAGTCTGTTCCATCTGAACTCTGCCTGCTCCACTCTCTCCTCAAAGCCTGTGTAAAGAAAAGAACAGAGGAAGTTCAAAGCTGAAAATGCAAAATGAGAAAACATCGCAGGATCAGTGTTCAACGTGGCACCAGGCAGCATCAGCAGGGAGGTTTCATCTACACCTGAGGGCCATCCATCCAGTAAAAATACAGAATGGATTGAGATGAGCTCTCAGGCAGAAGCTCTTCCCTGTGAGGGTGCTGAGGCGCTGGCACAGGGTGCCCAGAGAAGCTGTGGCTGCCCCATCCCTGGCAGCATTCAAGGGCCTTGGAGCAAGCTGCTCCAGTGGAAGGGGTCCCTGCCCATGGCAGTGTTGGGACTGGTTGAGCTTTTAGGTCCCTTCCAACCCAACCCAGGCCGGGATTCTGGGATTCCATGAATTTGTTTCCTTCAGAAAAAAAGATAAAATTAAAAACAACCCCAAAAGAAGTCCAAGCTCACTACTGACAACTTGCAAAATAAACCCCAACTACTTCTCAAATCATTAGAGAACTGCAGAGTTAACAGTTTAACATCCCAGCATTAATAACATACACACACATTTCAAAGCTTTTTCAGGCTTTCCATGGAAACATCAATATTTATACACTTGGAAGAATCTAGTCCTGAAGTACAATACAAATTCCTCAAGAAAACACAACCCAGAGGACAGGAACTCTATTGGATGGCCTTGCTCACTTGCTGCCAGGTCACAGTTGACACTGACAAGCTGTGTAGACACTTAATGAAAGCTTCTCCTCACTTCCAATGTTAGCTCCAGGAACACCTGGATACCCTGTGTAATACCTTTTTATCCTCATAGAAGAATGACTCTGACCGAGCTGACACCTTGTGTTTCCATCCACTGTCGGCTCCTTCCAGTGGGAAGCTCTGCCTGGATGGGTGCAGATCCTTTCTCGCCCTCACTTCCTGCAGCAGGAGCAGATTGTCTTTTCCTTGGTGGCTCTTTTCCGAATAGGATCGTCTCAAATCCGGGAGTGCACTTCCTGAGCCAGGGGTATAGCTCTTCCACTCAGCTTTGCTTTTCACATTGGAAGAGTCATTCTCACACACAGTCTTATTTCCACTATCTTTGTTCCTCATTATGGAGATCCTTGCTACGTTTTTGCTCCAGTCACCTTCTGGAGACACCTCCAGGGACTGCTCTTTTGTGACCAACTTCTTCTGTAAGATGCCATCGTCTGCTTTTATGGAAGCAAAATTCACTCCCACCCTTTGGTCTGTACCAATGGCACTGATGGGCTGTACTTTACCGATCACCAGTCTTGAACTCTGACTCCTGGAACTGAAGTTCACATCTTCATCCTCATCAACGATGAACGTTTTCTTCCTTGTGAACTCCCCTGTGCAGTTCACAAACTTATCTGGACTAAAGCTACTCGGATTTCCCCAGTAAGGAGGAAGGAACTTTCTGTCTTTGGACTTTGGTTTATCCAATTCAGGGCTATGGGATTCCTGTTTCTCTTTGCTCTTTTCAGTTAGAATTAGTTTCTCCGGCTTGTTGTACTCCTCTGCACATTCACCTTGTTCGTTATTAGCAGAATAGGGACCTGATCCCTTCCACTCTTTCCAGCTATAGGAAGAAGCCACCCTATCCAACTCATTTCTCTTGTTCTTCGATTTCTCCCTACTCAGTGAACTTTGCTCTTCAGAGAGCTTATCTTGAACATTACTGGCCTTCACGGAGTCATCTTTGTACTCTGCCATAAGCGCATCGATATCGAGGATATGGGACCTGTAACCATCCTCAGCCTTCCTCCCAGAGAAATCAGAGTGACTTTCACCCTGAGTCTGGGGGGCTGGCTCGCTCTCTTTAGGTAACTGTGCAAAACGCAGGGGGGATCTGGGCTCAAGATAAGAGGAGCCTTTTCTTCTGCTACCTTTGAGATCAGTTTGAGCTGGACTTTCCAGATCCTGTTTTAACAGGAAAGCATCAACATCTATAATTTTCTCTTTAGAACGATCCAGCCCTTTTTCATGGTACTGTTGGTGATCTTTTGTAGATACATGAAAATTACCAAATGCAATGTTCTTGGAAAACATACCATCTTTGTGGTCATCTTTGCCCCAATCTTTGTTAATATGCACTTCCCATGAGGATTCTCTACAGTTTGTACTCCTCATGTTTGCATTTGGTTGCTGCAAGGAAGGTTTGGACCTTCCAGGAAAACCAGGGTCCAAATTAACTGTTGTTCCCTCACATGAGCTAGAACTTGTTCTGGTTTCACTCACACTGGGAGCACAAATGAGGCTTTTCTCTTTTCTGTTATCAGGGACCTGGTAAGTCACTGCAAAATAAGTTGCCTTTGGCTCGAAAGGAGAACTCTGGTGTTTCAAGTCATCATCATGCCTGTCAAGAGGAGCTTGGTTTGCCTCCTCCCCTTCCATCCCTTCTTTGCTTTTTTTGCTTCTCTTTTTAACCAAGCCTTCATCCAACTGCAGTGAATCTGTCCTGCTCAGCCGCTTGATATTCTCAGGGGTGAGCCAGACAACTTCTTCTGTCTTGATGGAATCCTGAGGCAGGGTTCTCCTCCTCCACCTCTCGGAAATCTTGAAGTCAGAAATGCTGCTTCTGCTTCTCCTGACTTTCTCCTCTGGATCTGTGACTCTGTTTTTTTCACTGCTTTCACGAGCTGGACCATCTAAGCTGAAGTCTTGCTCTTTGCGAGTGAAGTCCTGACTTTTCCGTAAACCAAAAGTCCTGGGCTCCTCTTTGTTAATGGTCAGTGCTGCTGGATCAGGCTGGGGGTTACTGGGTGATGTACTAAATTGTCCACCTGAAAGCACAGAGGACTGCGGCCTGTGTTTATTGACGCTTGTTGAAGTAACTTCCCTATCCAAGTTGGTTCTGAATTCATAGCTGTCTGTCCCTCCTGCTCTAGAACTCCTTTTCTCAGAAGAGGATTTCATCACATTAGACCTCTCTGTTCTACCCAAGGAAGAGGCTTCACTCTTCTCATTTTGAATTTCAGAATGCAGCTTGTTTGCTTCTTCATCCATTCCCAAACACTTACTTTTGTTTGCAGAATAGGGCATTTTCTCAGCTGTTAATACTGGACCAGTCTTATCAGAATCTTTTTTCTGTTCAGGCAAAGTGCGCTCAGTGGGCTCTCTCAAAGCAGCCTTGCTTGCAAATACCTTTGTGTCTCTAGCTTCTGAAATAACACTATCTTCTTTCAAGTAGAGAGTTTTACTACTTGTCCTAACGAACTGACCGGTGTGTGGAGCATCCTCATCGGTTTTATTCTCCTTCACAGATGATTTTCTAGTTCTGAGAGTCATGGCCTTTTTCTCTGGAGCCATTGCAACGGCTTCACTAAAGGCTCTCTCACCACAGGTCTGGAAGATCTCATATCTTGGCTCTATTCTCTGGTAAATCACAGAGCCCTCTGCAGTTTTAGGACTGAGCTTTTCACTTTTCTCAACCAAAGATTTTTCCAAGAGAATTCCTGAAGTCATTTTCTTGTCTTCACTTGAACAAGCTGGTTTTCCATTTTTCTCTCCATCTGCTACATGTTTTGATAGATCAGGCTGCTTCTGATACTCTGTCTTTATACCAGTGGTTTCCTCTACTTCTCCTATCCATGAGCATCTGCTGTGCCCTGAAGTCACCACACTGTCCTTTGCCTCAGGCTCCTCATTCACTCTCAGAGCAGCATCAGCTCCAGGGTGATCAGCAGCAATGTTATGCCTCTGGATGTGATGGTCAAACATGGTGGCACGGACAGTTTTAATGTAGGTCTTTTCCAGAGGAGAGCTTGGGTTTAGTTTCCTTTCCAAGCTGCTTGTGAAGGAGACAGAGCTGTCACTTTGCTGGGGAAAACGCTGACTGTCTCCAAGGAAGCTCCTGCTCCTCTCCAGCTCCATGGCTTTATGTGTTATCTTCACTATCTGCCGGGGTTTCCAAGGGCTCCCAATAGCATGTGACTCAGTGCAATCAGTGCCATGCCCAAGCTTGATCTCCTTGCTCTGGAACAGGAAAATCCAACAGTTAGGAGAGTACACTCAAAAGGGTTGTAATAAAGTTTACTTGCACCTACTCTGTGCAACACAGTCTGGTCAAGTTAAACACATCCATGTTCTCTGAACACAGAATCCACTCAGACCAAGGTAACTAAGCAAATGTGTAGCTCCAGCTCCTGAATCCTGATTGTAACAGAATTATCCCACAGCTTGATTTTTCCTTTTAATGCAGAAAAAGGAAAGATGTGTTGGTACCCTAGATACAGGACTGAGCTCCTCAGCATGGATTCCACAAGACAGCTTAATCTGTCATCAATTTATACCCACAAACTCCAGAGAAGACAACACATGCCAAAATAGCACAAACTTGAGAAGGTTCATAACCCCAGCTACCACAGATCCACTCAGCACTGAAGACTTCCCTACTTGATCAGCGTGACCTAAAGATAAATTCACACAAGTAAACCTATTAGGATTATGTCAATCTTAATACTCTCAATACCCATTTTCAAGTCACTGATTGATAAAGACCCACAGGACAGTGCTCTCTGCCTTCCAAACCAATGCACATCCAGCTGGAGAGCACACCGGCCTGGTGCCACTTTCTTACCTTTGGGGTTTCTGGTGTTTCACCCATGGAGTCATTTTTTGTTTCGGCAGGCTTCTCGGGCTTTGCTTCCCTGCTTGAGGTTGGATTTGAAAACCTAAACCAAGAGATTTCTGTTACTTCCTTTACTCCAGCGAGTTACTTAACAAATACACTTGCACCGAAGCAGACTGGTAGAAATTAGCCAATAAATTCTATTTCTTAAAGCAGAAACATCAGCATTTCATAGTCAGCAATGATGTGTGGTGGTTTCATTGTGTCTAGACCAAAGGACTATTGTTTCCCCAAAACTGGTTGGTTACGCAGCTGAACTGTATAGTGTAAGATTTAGAGATGAGGCACAGTGGATATGATAGCAATACCCTCATGCCTCTGGTAAACATTTTTATTTTGATCCCAATGTTAAAAGACCAAGGTTCACAAAGCAGGTCCTGCTTAAAAACACCCACTGTGTTCATCACATGAAGCACATCTCCTTTACACAACCTACACCCATCACTGTTGTGTCCTTCTCCCTCTGTCATGACAGACAACCATGAGCATGGATGCAGGACAGCAGTGGGGGTCTCACCAGAGCAGAACAGAGGGAGAGAATCCCCTCCATCTGCCGCTGGCCTCAGTTACTCAACTTGGCACTGGGAGAATACATTTATCTTGGACTGAATCTCTTTGTACTGGACAGGATTTTTGCTTCTTTGGTTGGGTGTATAAAAATAGCAGATCTCATATTACCCTAATAGCACTACTCAGGGCCACAGCTCAGGCAGAGACATCATCGATCTTCAGGCTTTAATATGACAGCAAAATAAGATTCCTGTCTGGCTGAAAACCTGATACTCTATTGCTGGCAGAGACACAGGAACCATCCTTCTGCCTTCCAACAGATAGAGAAGCTTGCAAGCTACAGTGCTCACCTCGAGATTACAAAATGCATGAGATTTTAATAAGATACAGATACAGCAACAGGCAGAGGCCACAAAGCTGACAGCATTATTTCTGCTGTTCTTTGGAGCTATTGACAGGGTCTTTTTGATTACATTTCCTACTTTTTGGATAGAAAAAGGTGGGAAAGGGCTCAAGAATAATAGTATAAAGAAGAATTACATTTAGCGGGACCAAAAAGATCACTTTTACTGCACTGAGGGTGCAAGTTGTACTGAATGAGGGGGACTTAGGAGGATTAAACAGAACTGCTCTCAACTCACAACTTGGTGAAGTCCGCAGAACGTGGTCGCGCCTGCAGTGACCTGCGCAGGTTTCCTGCCTTGGCCTCAGCAGTTTCTGTCGTCAGCTCTTTGATTCTCTGCTGGATGCTCACACTTCTGCTCTCCTTCTCAGCCGCTGATGGGAGCAGCTCGGGGTTCGTTGGGGTACTGGGATTTTCAGGAGTGAACAAACTAATGTGCCTTTTAACACTACCTCTTATAATGGTGTTCTCTGTTGCTGAGGGAGCTGCAGGGCTTTCGGAGCCTGGGCTCATACACACATCCTTCTGATCCGGTCTTTTCACCCCCTTACCAGATCTGCTTTCACACGGGCTTTCATGGCTCCTTTCTGAACCCTGTGAGTTACTCGTTAGTTCTGGTTTTGTTTCAATTTGTTCACTTTTAGGTTTAAGCTTTGTCTCCCAGATGTATTTCCCATTATTTAGAACACCAATGTCCTGACTACTGCACTTCAGAGTTGATTTGGAAGAAATGCCTTTATTAAATTCAGTTTCTTCAGGTTTTGGCCTCATCTCAGCCTGATCAAGACAGCCCACATCAGTAAAAGGTGTCATCGATGCATTCTCCTTGCTGTCATGAGATGAACAAGTCTTCATGCAAGGAGAAAGATCTTTCTGTTCAAACTTTGCTGTCAGGTCCACAGACAAAGGCCTGGGTTTCGCAGCCCAGGATTTCTTTGTAGAAGATGTCTCCTCAGCAGCTTCCACAGTGCAATGCTTTTGATCCTGTAATGATTCCAGGAAAAGAGCAGATACTGGTCTTTGTTTTGGCCTTTGCTGCACATCAATGGAGACATCAGCTTTTCTGCTGATGCTACTTGCATCACCGCTGGCCTTCTCCACTGGATGAACTTCAGAAGCATCTTTTTTTTCACCAGTTTTGAGGGAGTTCCAGGAAACTGGTCTGACACTGGAGGAAAGCACTATCTGCCTATGGAGAGACCCTTCAGGACTCCTGCACGTCTCTGATGGCTTCTCCAGCTTTGCATTGCACTGCAGCCCTTTCGTTTGCATAGTAGGAAATACTCGGCGGTCATCAGCAGCCCTTTTTTCCTGGGCCAGGCTCACCTTTGCTTGCTCTGTGCCTGCTGCCTCAAAGAGAATGACAGTATTTGCACTGGGCCCAGTGTAGAAAGTCATGTTTGTGACCACTTCACTGCCAGCCTTCCTTTCATCATCTATTGCTTTCTGATCTACTAACGGAGGAACGTTTCCACTCAACACCTTAACAGATGATGTTTCTTCAGGGGCCTTTCTAATGAGACTACTTGTTCTGAAAGCTGGAACGGGTGGTTTTACATTTGCAAAAGTATCTGAACATTTCTCTTTAGAAAAGGGCTTTGGGAAGAGCCTTGGCCGTGATCCCAGCGACGGCATTGTTGCAGATCTCAAAGTGCTCCCAAACTTGCTCTTCTCTTCCAGAGTCAGTGATGCTGAAGCCTCCTTTGCCTTGCTAGTTGCATCTGAAAGCACACTTACATACACACGCTGTGATTTATCCTCCTTTCTGATCTCATTTAAGTCAGGCACTGTCGTCAAAGATGCCAAAGTTGAATTTATTTCCACCCTTGTTGCCATACTTGTAATTACACATTCAACAGAACTGAGAAAATCCAACCAGCAAAAAGGACCTGCAAAACAAGAAAGGAAATGCAAGTATTGATGTGGAGTCAGCATGAATATCAAATAACATCATTCCAATTTAAATTCATGCAGCAGCTAAACTCAGATTAAGGTGCCTTTCAGATATGCTGCTTACAGAGTGTATCACAAGGACAGACATCCTGCTCCTCCTCCCCTAGAGAAACAGCAACACCATTATACACTGATCAGACCTAACAACCAAAGAATACATCACAAAACCTACAGGAGCTCTGCACACAGTTCCCATTAGTAAATTTCAAGGGTTGAGATGCTTAAAAATAAAGAAACAGATTTCTTTTTCAAAGCAAACATCCCAGTGTTGACATGCAAACATCAACTCCTTCTGAAAACATAAATAGCTGCTCAGCTGCATTGAGAATGTACCTGCAGTTAACAAAGCCAGTAAGATTGGTGTGTCTGAAAGTGCTGTTACCTATTAGCTCAGGCCTAGAGTTCAACAATGGAATAAATGCATCTCTAGAAGCTTTGCTGTTACTTACCATAATCTGCATTTCCTGTTGGAACCAATCCATACAACCGGATTCACTCCTCATAGTGAGAGCAGGGTCCTGGTGCCCAAGATGACATCAAGAGCAGGAGAAGGGATCACTGCAGCAGCACTGCTCAAGCCTCTCCTGCACACAAACAAAGAGCTTCAGACTCCAGAGTGGCACAGACCCAAATGCACAACAGGTAACAGAGCCGGCTCCCATGTGGGAGCATAAACCCACCTCATTTAACTGCATACAGCAAATAGAACTGGGGGGTTTCAGACAGTTCTTAAAGAATCAACACAAGTTGTCACCTCCAGCCTGAAAGGTCAGCCTGAAAGGTCTCCCTTGGTGTGCACACCAGACAGACCCGCAGGTCAAACCGCATCTCCACATGTGCTGTCTGCAGGTTCAAGTGCTGCCAGTCACCAGTTAAACACCAGCTCTGCATTGCCATCAGCTCAATTACTGCCATTCCCTTTCTATTGTAAATCTCCTTTCTGGGGCAGCAGCAGGGAAGTGCCACCTGAGCAGCTGACCTTCAAGCGCCTGCTTTACCAGCCAAATATGACTTTTGCCATGACAAAGCAGTTTTTCCAGGCTCTCACCACAAAGGCTGAGCAGCTTTGGCTTTAATTATATTCTTAGTGCAGAGATGAGGGCAAAGCAGAGTAATTACAATTTTAGCAACAAGAAGTAACCTGAATTTGTACTAACAAGAAGCATATTTAAGCTCTGTAGCGATGCTGGTGGCTGTGTAAGGTTAGATGCTTAGTGTTTTTCCCTTTAAAAGCTGCCACTCTCTCTATTTTGAGGCAATTCATCCTGTATTTCACAGTCTTTCACTGAGGGGCTCAGTTTTGTGTTGCCACCCTCTTGTCTACTTCTGGGCAGCCTCTGGGCTCCTCTCGCCGCATCTATGCTGGTGTGTACTTAAACCCCTACCAAAATGCCTCTTTGCAGATTCCATGGAATATGCAGCCTCCTGCATGTGAATATTAAACTAAAAGGCACAAAGCTCACCAGAGCCCATTGCCTTCCTGAGCCTGCCCTCTGGAAAAGAGTTATTTCACCTTCAGCCTCCCTCGAGCAGCCTGACACCACACTGGCACATAGATTGCAGGGATTTATTTTCAGCCCTTGCACTCATGCCTACCCCTCCGGGGCAGGCTGTGCACTCACCTTGCCCATTCCCTTTCATCTCCCAATCCACTTGGAGTTGTGTCTCAACCACTGACACCCTGTTCTAGCCCCCACAACACCCATGACCTCTCCTTTCAAAACAGGCTCTAACCCAATCAGCTTATCAGCATCAACCTGTCCCTTCCCCAGTCTCACAGATCTCAACGAGGTCTTCCTGCCTCACCCACTCCTTTTTCTAAGAAACACCATTAAAATCTGATTAATATGTGCTCACATTCCAAGGATGCAAAGGTTTTATGAGGAGACTCATGCTCTAAAACAGTGAAACTTGCTGCAATGAGGGCTATGCCAACAGGAAATACCACAGGGCAAAAATTAAGCTGCAAACCCAGCATCTGCCTTGCAGTACTTGAGAACATGTTTGCTCCTCTCATCCTGGAGCTCTTTTCCTTTGGAAAGGAAGAAGGGGGCACAGAGCTTCTTAAACGGGATAAAACTTGATCCTCAGCAGAACACAAGGCGGCACTGCACTGGCAGCGAGAACACTAAGCAGGACATAATCCCTGCTAACAGTGTATAACTGCTGTCTCCAGCCAGCATTCCCCAACCACAGCTTACCCATTCCAATGATATTTGTACCTTAGTTTTACTATACTACAGCTTTCCAGGATCCTGTTTTCTTCCACATGGCCTAGCAAAGTTCCGTGCTCATCCTCTACACATCCTAGCTCCATCCAGCAATGCCCACAAGCCACAATGTCCCTCTTTCTGGGTACTATTTTCCTTCGTGCTCCCTAAACTCCGGTCTCCCTCCCCTCTGCTGTTCCATGGCACATCCTGGATGCACAAACAGAATTATCAGTGGCACCAAAATCACTCCTGAAATTCCTCCTGCTGATAACGATGAGAACAGCGTGTGCAGGCCTGGCTCTTTCCTCTGCTCCTCCTCACAACTCCCACAGCCAGGGTTTCCCTGGGCCAAGCTGAACCAGGACAGGGTGTTACAGGGATGCGCACGCCAACACCACTCCAAGCTCAAGCAGACTCCTACGGAGCGCTGGCTGGGTTTTTAACTAAGCAACCCAATTAGACAATGATACACATTCCTCATCAAACCCCAGAATGGATTGCTCCCTTTTGTAGTGCTGCTTTCGCTAAAATCCTATGGGAAGGGTTTTACCCCAAACACACCCTTCTGCATTGCGTGCTGCCCTTCCCACCACCAACACGGAACTGGTATTTAACTCACTGGTAATTCCTTTAAGCCTATTAGGCCAAGAGGAGCAGCAGCCTGCAGGTCATTTCTGCACCACGAACCACGTGGTTATCACCAACTTCCTTGTTCCCAAATAAGAGTGTTTTAAATGACACAAAGCAAAACAACCCATCAGCTGTCCCTGAGCTACCCGTCTGTCTTTCCTAAGGTTGGGAAGCATAAAAATTCCACAGAGAAAAACCTCTATAATATCCAAAAACCCCTAAACAATAAACCACCCAAATCCAGTTATAAAACTGAAAGCAACCCAAAAGCACAGCTCTAGAGTGACCATCCCTGCTTACACTAAGAATACTCCAGCAGACAACTATCAAACAAAGGATTTGCTTTCTTTAGATATCACTTCCCCAGCAAATCTGCTGCAGCATGAAAGCAGTCAGTGTGCAAATCCAGGAGGAGCTCCCTGTAACCACACGTACGAGAGCTCCCAAACCCCAGCTCTGCCAGGGTACGCTCATCTCTCCCGCAGGTTTTCCCTGGGACAAGAGGCCGCAGTCACCACTGAAAACAAACGCAATGAGCAGACACACAGCAACCCAGGATTTATTTCCTGCCTTCTACAAAGGGCTCCTCCCGTGTCTGAAATGTTTCTGCCTTCCTTCATAAAAAGAACTCTTTCCTTCTCCCATTTTTCCCCTTCCTCTCCTCACTGACCATGTTTTGACACCAGTGTACAGCAGGTCACATCAGTTCTCCTGAGCAATTGTCCGTGCTGCTTCCTCCTGCACTTGGATTGCTGCTGACAAGATCCCTCCGTTAATTCTTGCTTAATCCAGTCACTTGCTGAGCATGTAGGAAGAGGGCAATAACTCCACCATGTGTGTGAATGCTGCCAAGAGCACACAACTTACACAGTATAACCAAAGTAACACAGGGAAAAAAATCCCTTTCCTGAAAACTTTTATCACCAAGCAGATAATGCAACTAATTCAGTAAAAAAGAGGTTTTTCTGTTCTCGATTCCCATTACTAGCACTGTCACCGCCTGACGTGGGGGTTGTATTGAAGAGGAAAGATTAACAAAAGTACTGTCATTCTGGCTTGAAGTTTTACAACCATCCCTGGACAAACTGATTCACAAGGAAGAGCAGGTACAAAACACACTGCAATTCCCTTTTCCCAGATTCACAGTGCAGTTCAGGAGAACAAGGTGCTGCTTCTGCTTCTCAACAACTGATAGTAACAGGTTGAGAACTGAGATGCTCTATGACCTGCAAAGCCCCATACATCTTTAATTCTAACGTGCCAAATATTCCAAGTTACACTCTTCCTCCGTTCCCCAGGTACAAGCCTATTTGAAGCCTCTGTTTCAGTATTTAAGGCCAAAGTGCCGTTCCTTTGGACACTGCAGTCCAGTCCCATCTCAAGGATGAACCACTCTGCTCTGACATTTCTCCCTCTGCAGAGAAAGATTAGTGTTCAGTTAAACAAAGCGTCCACCCTATGAATAGCAGCGTTTACAAGCACTTGTAAAGCTCTAATTGCTATTGCCAGGACTATTGCATAACGACCATCACTCCTTAGAGCTGCACCAAGATCCAGGCATGCACTAAAGAACAGGAGTATTTTCTACAACCCTTTTCATCATGTGTTGCTACTCAAGTGAAAACTTTACGCCTTGTATTTCAATACCCAGATTACAAGGGTAAGGTAGTTTAAAGGGTAGCGAATTATAAAGCACTATAAGCCAGGAGCTACAATAATTCAAACTGGCCCCACAGAGGCAATAACATTTACAGCAAGGCAAAAATGGGATGTTCAATACGCTGGCGTGTCCATGGAATGGACAACATAAATCTGAGACTGCATTCCTGATGTAGCAGGACAATAGACACATTCATTCAGGAACACACATTAGTTTATGTTTAAATAGGACTCAACAGCAAAATGCAACTGTCTGTAACCAAGAGGGAACATAGCGCTCCCTGTGCTGGGCTGGGCTCCCAGGGCTGGGGAGCACAGGGACTCATCCTCCAAATTTCCTGGAGTTTGACACAAAGATGGGTCTGGAGGGAAGGATTTGTGACAAAATGATAGGTAATGACCCATTTCCGTAGCTGCCAGCCCTGCAGAGCTGTCAGTGCCTGTGTGTCATGGACAGGAGTAACCAGACAGGATTCATCGACAGGAATCAGTGAGCAGGAGCATCCCTGGGCCTTTGCCCAGCAGTGTGCCCACACTGTTCGGAAGAGGGAGCCCAGTGGAGCAGACCTGGAACTAGAGGGGTTTGACACCAGCTGTGCTCAGGAAACAGCTTCTGAATGCCATCCCTTATGGGTTATCAGGCTCTGTTCCGTGCTCCCACTCCTCAGCCAGCCCAGCTTCCACCAGGCATGGTGCCCACCACCCTTCCCACCAACAGGAGACTCTTCTCCTCTGCAGCGCCAAATGGTTTTAGAGGAAGCATGTGGGATCCTTCCCAGCAAAAGGAGATCCCTCCACACGCCAGCGGTGACCATGCTTCCCCCTGCATGGCTATCACACTTATCATCAGTTCTCAGAGCTGAAAACAAGCAAGACCTCCAAAGCTTTCTGCAGTCTTTTGGGGACAGTTACAACTGTTCTAAGACAATCAAAGGCAACTGCTTCTCTGTGAGGATCAGCTTTGTGAAAGACAGACTGCTGGTTTGGGTGTTTCCTCTTCATACCCCACTGCCAGTGTGTTCTCCTCGGGAGAGAGCCCCATCAAGAGCACACAGATTGAAAGAGCACGTTAGGCATTTCCTTAGCTGCACAACTACCTCATTACACCTCATTCTTCCATAACTCCATTCTCCACAACCCTCTCATTGACAGTTTCAGAGTAAACTCTTCTCCCTTCCAAGTTTGACAGAGGGTCTAATTTGTTTTCAAAGTCTCATGAGAGAGAGCTAGAACAAACCCTACCCAAAGGAGAAACGCTTTCAGGTGTTGGTGAATCACCATTTTTGGTACCAGCTGCTGTGCATCCTCACCCTCCTGAGTCACCCTTCCTCATCAGCGCGATCTCTGCATGAGGGATCCCATGGGCTCTCCAGTGGGTGGGTATCTCCAGAAAGTCCAATTCTTTTGGTAGCTGGAACTAGGCAACAAAAGCAAAACCTTGATTTATGCCAGCAGAAGAGGACACTGGTCAGGAACAATGTGAATTACTGGGCAAGGCTGAGGAGTGGTTGTGCAGAAGGTCAGTATTCCCAGGAGGCCTCAGAAAGCACTGGTTTGTTTGCTTGTGTCATCCAACATTTGCTTTGTGGTTGGCTCCAGCTCCTGGTAAGATTCTTTCAGGTTTCATCCTTGCAAATGTGTTTCGCCCACAAACAAGACCTTGCAAATAACTTCCCCCCATTATATGCAGTTCAGCATGAAAAGACATTCCAGGGCCAGCTCCAGCACATGCCAGGTGAAGTATTAATGACTGGGTTTGGATACAAGCAAGGAGAGCTGACTATGGAACTGAAAACATAAAGAGGTCAAGCCAAGGCTCTTGGAGGCCGATGCTGAGTTGTTTCAGGCAGAACCCTGCCCTATTTGCAGCTCCCAAAGGTCACCAGGGCTGTGCCCCTGACACAGCACAGGGTGGATTCCTCCATCTGCAACCTGGCAAGTTTCTCCTCTGCCCTTTCAAGAACCATTATAAAGCTTCCTCCTGATTAATGTGCAGGAACAACACGGTCCTCTTGCTGCAGGGAGCTCTTAACTGCATTTAAAATACAGCTTCATAGAATCCCTGCCTGGTTTGGGTTGAAGGGACCTCAAAGCTCATCCAGTTCCAGCCCCTGCCACAGCCAGGGACATGTTTCACTGGATCAGCTTGCTCCAAGCACCTGTGTCCAACCTAGCCTTGAACACTGCCAGCGATGGGGCAGCCACAGCTTCACATTTTGACTAGAATTCAGTTTTCCTGCACATAAGATTCTGAAGGAAAAGGGTTAAATCCCTGGCTGTGTGCTTTTCATTCTGCTATGCTGTACATCCCAAATACAATTAAATTGATCACATGCTGATTCATTTGTACCTCCTTTGAGTGTGTGGTCTCCACGACCTTGCTTTAGAAGAGGTGAATTTGGTTCGTTGTTTTTTCAGAAAGACATGGAGCAGCCACCAACCCCTCTGCCCACGAGCAGGCAGCACTTCTGAGCATCCCTGTCTAGGCATGAAGCCCTGAGGGGAGGCAGGGCTGTGTTTTCCCCACAGGCTCCTGCTCTGGGTGGGAATGCTCCCATTTGGCAGGCACTCCATGGACACTGCTGAAGGAGAGCAAGTGATGGAGAAGCCAGCTGCCTGCAGCACAGACAGAAATACAGGATGGAAAACAACCTTTGGCATCCCTCCACTCGATATTCCCCTCCAGAATGCCATGTTCAGTACCAGGTTTCAACAGTCAATGGAGCTCAGAGACCACCCACACCAGGAAGTATTTACTGTAACTTCTTGTCCTCTTGGCAGGAAGGGAAGCAAAGGACACTGTTCCCAGTCTCAGAGCTGACAGGACACAGGTATCATCACTTCTGGAGTCTGGTTTGCCACTGTGCTCACTGCCATCAGAGCTACCAGCTGCTGCAAATGCTTTATAGGCAGCAGTTTCCTGGCCCAGTTTTCTCCCCAAACACTGGTAATGGACAATATTTATTGCATGGAACAAACGTTAGGTTAAAATTCTCCTCAGAAAACCCCTTGCTAAGCTTGCCAGCAGGGTGGAAACAAAGCTAAGAACTACAAGGAGAGGTGCTCCCAGGAGGTGGGTCTGTGCCTGACCCGGTGACACAGGAACTAAAGAACAGAGTGAAGCCATCTGTGCGCTTGAGGCTATTAAAAAATCCACCTACTTGATACAGAAATAGCCAGAGCCTGCACAGAACCAGAGCTGCAGCACAGGGCCAGGGCTCTGCGGCCTCCACAGATAAACCTGACACACCACCCCTGCCCCCAGGAAGGAACCAGGGGGATGGCTCGTTTCATACAAGCTTGCGGTGATGTGAGCAGACATTTCCTCCTTGCCTTTGAGCATGGCAGGTGCTTCTGTGGCAGAAGGGCCCACAAGAAAGGACAAATCCAATAATCCCTGATCGTCCTCTTAAAATTCTAACAGGATTTCCAGTGCTGGGAGACGTGGCGATGGCCTGTGTGGTAAAGCTCCTCAGCGTGTACCCCCAGCTCACACTGTGCTGTGATTGACTCAAATACCACTGGTACCAGTATATAGGTGCTACAGCTCTTGCATGTTCATCTAACTGCCAGAAAAGGGATTAAGGTTGCCATTGCCATATGGAGAAGAGAACAAGTGGTTGTATCAAGCCTTTAGGAAAACCTGAGGCTGCTGAAGGAGCAGCACCTTCAACAGGTCACTTCAACAGTTTAATCACCCAGAGAACACCTGAACCAATAAAACAGAGGACACAGGAAACACAGCGATGGGAGAAGAAAACCAGAAAGAATCATGATAGGTTAAAAATTCTATGTGTGCATATGCATGTGCATCTTCTCCATGACAGAACACCTGGGCAAAGCCAAACTGCATGGTTTCCACAAGGACATCAGCTTTCCCCGTTTTAATCCTCAGGATTTGCTCTCACCAGGATACCAACTGCACCAGGATACCAACAGCCGCTGACAACAACAGAAGAGTGACTGAACTTGGGGACAAGTCTTTGGGGATAACATTGTTTGCTCCCGAGGCAGAGCAGAGCCAGAGCTGTCAGGCAGAGGGAGAACATTAGGGTTAGGTGCAGAGACCCACAGGAAGAGCTGTGGAACCCCCACAGCCCGGTCCTGCACAACAGCAGGGGGTGACCACATCTGTATTTGAGGTCTAAGCATTAAGATCCCTCTGCTTGTGCAAAAAGAAAGAGTTCCCACTGCATTAGTTTTACCTGTTCTTGTGCTAAGGGACAGCTTCTGAAGTTGTACGGTCACCAGCTCATACACTCATTCACAAAAAAGCACGTGCCACCTGCAGGCAAAGCACTGAGCAAAGATGCTGTAATAGGTGATGCCGCTTCTAGGCTTTCACCCAGCTGAAAAGAAACTTGTCACTGCATAGTCTTGTTACAGACGTTCATGCCCTGCTTTGGCTCTTACAGCTCTGCCATTTGATGTCTTCACTGCCTGATGTTCTACTTGCTTTCTTAAAAAGACTCATACGCTATAAAGCTGTGTTCAACAGCTTTGGTTTTACTGCTAACAACACATTTTCTTTCAGTACAAACAGCCAATATTGTCCAGCAGCAGTTTTCCCCACTCAATCCACTATTCTACCTTCCAAATGTCTGCATTAGTCATAACAGAAGCACATAGTCAGGCTTAGTCAACAAGCAAGTACACTTAAGCCCAAAACATTTGTCCCAAGCACTACCTTAGAAATGAACTGCAGCATAAGGGGAGAAAGACACTGCCCTGCTCTGAACAGGGGTTGGACCAGATGATTCCCAGAAGGGATATTCTATTCCATGAACAAAAAACAACTTCTAAGCTGCTCCGTTAAGCTGTAGCAACCTTTGTCTGGACAGTGCCCCACAGGCAGGGAGCCCTTCCACTGGAGCAGGGTGCTCCAAGCCCCTGTGTCCAACCTGGCCTTGAACACTACCAGGGATGGGGCAGCCACAGCTTCTCTGGGCACCCTGTGCCAGCGCCTCAGCACCCTCACAGGGAAGAGCTTCTGCCTGAGAGCTCTGGCAGGTTCAAGACGTTCCCCTTGTCCAAAGCCCTTCTCCAGGTTTCTTTTTGGCCCCTTTAGGCACGGGAGCTGCTCTAAGGTCTCTCTGGAGTCCTTTCTTCTCCAAGCTGAACAAACATGAAATATGAACATGAGGAACCAAAGCAATGATACATTTCCTCCCATTTCTGAAGTATGTTTAAGCCAAGACCTCCGCCAGCACAAAGCCTGCACACACACAAGCCATCATCTGCTACCTCATTCTTCACAAACGTGATGTTATTCCGCACAACCAAGGCCTGTAATGCATTATTGATCAACACACAATCTAGAAGGTACTGACTACAACACAGTCCCCTCCATCTCCCTGCATGCTTCAGAAAGCACAAACAGAAAAAAAAAAAGGGGAAAACGCCCATTAATTGAAAGGCAACAGCTCAGACACTTCAAATGTTCATGTCTCTATTGAGGGGGTGGGAGAAAAAAGGGAAATAGCAGAAGTGTGAGAAAGCAGCACTGAGAAAGCATGGAGGGATGGAGAACCAGCAGAGCCTGGCTGCGCGCACACCCCTGTGCTACAAGGGGCACGGAGCAAAGCAAGGGCAGGTGACGGCAGCTGCTCACACCATGAGCATAGAAGTGCCCTTTAACCACAAGTCAACATTTTCTGGTAAGCTTTAAGCACAGAAGCCACAGAACCACTCAACACATGGAAATGAAGCTAAGTGCAGACCTGTCAAAGAACCCACGGTGCACTGTGGAGATCACCTCTGTTTTAAGGCTTATTTTGGAGGTCACAAAAATCAGCAGGAATTAAGGGTCACAGGTATGCTCTCCACAGTTCATCCAGAACCTGGGCATCAGCAGTCACCTGCCTGGGAGCATCCAGACCCAGATGCTTCCCTTGAATCACACCCACACCACTATTACAGCAGTCCCAGAGCCTGATCCAGATTTCTCAGGGTATATCCAAAGGAAGGGATTTTAATAGCATTTTAGTAATCTGAGAATGATCTCACACTGAACTTAGAAACATCACCTTCCCAAGGTCACTACAAAGAAGGTTCCTTTGAAATCTGACCCAAAGCAAAACCAGAGTTGCCCCAGCATCCCACCTCCATCCTTGTCCATTCCTGTCCCCAGAAAGCCACACAGCAACATGTGACTGACTGATCCTTGGTTTAGCTTCACTGTTAACAGCACTGGATGACTCTGGAAGGCACAAGATCCATTCACTGACTTTAAGAGGCAGGGTTAAGTCCTGCAGCTCCTGGGAAAGCTGTGGAGCCAGCTCCCTCACTGGCCTTTCTGCTGCAGATCTGCAAGTTCAAGCAGTGGCACGATGTTCTCCTAAGAACAAGTGACTCTGGATCCACAATTTCTGCAGGAGGAATCCCATCTGAATCAAGTCCTTCTCAAAACAGCCTTGCCAATCCACAGAGCTGGATGCAAGGTCAAATGCGTCTTCAGCTTCCTCAGGTCCGCAGCAAGCTTGGCCAGTGCAATCAATGATTCACACATCCCAGCACCTTTCCCGAGACAGCAGCCAGTGCAGGATGCTTCAGAAGTGACAAAGGCACAACTTACCTTTGCTTTTCAGTTTCCAGCCATCTGTAGATTAGAGACTTGATGAGCCAACAGAAAACCAGGTGAACGCAAGCCAGATACGCAGGATGAAGAGATCTACCTGACCCAAACGGCCCAACGCTCAGGCAGCACACAGCCTGTTTGTTTTGCAGCAAAATAATAAACTCTCCAGACTGTGATGCCTAATAAAAGCCAGTCCAACTTCTTCTAAACACTGCTTTGCACATTGGTTTAAAGCCAATATTGGCTAAACAGTTATAAACAACCTCTGTTAATGATATAGTTTAAAATACACACTCATGTCTCAACAAGCTTTCCACTCTAGGCCCCTCTCCAGATGTAATCAAGGGCAGAGCCCTTGAATCCAGCCGACACCACGTTCTGTAGTCGCTCTTTGAAGATAGGTTCTGGTGCTGTCTCTCTCTGATCGTTAGCAGGTACTACCCCTGGTCTCAAACTAGTCAGACAGCTCCCCAGCCAGAACCCATCAAACACTGCCAGTGGCCTCCACTGAAAGCAATGCCAGGCACTCAGCAGGAGCAGGAAGCTCCCGAGCAGCCAAGTATCCGAACAGCATCCACTGCCTTCTAACATGTGCCATCACCACCTCTGAAGCTCTCCAGACACTAACCTGCCTTCTGCTTCATTGCTCCCTTCTCACGCTGCTGAAGATGTTCTCAAACTCTGGGTTGAGGGGCTCCTCCCACATTCAGCCTTTTTCACACTCCCATCAGCAAGTGAGTCCTGGCAGAACCAGTGTAATTAGCAGGATGCCGAGATGTAGATCTCCAGAGCAGAGCTGCTTCACAGTGTTGAAGGAGCCAACATAAGCAGAAAATGGAGCAGGTCACCATCTATAAAGGTTTGAAAGCAGTAAAAAAAATCCAGGCTATAGCAGCCCTGAGCAGGAGCAGGATGGGAAGCAGACATCACCCTGCCCTGAGAACCTGTGGGAAGGCTCCAACTGTCCTGAGGTACAAGGATGCTTCTAACTCACCAGGAAGAACATCACCGAGCTCAGCTTCCCAGGGTGATTAGGAAGGATGTAACACACATAGAACCATAGAATCAACTAGGTTGGAAAAGACCTTTAAGATCATCAAGTCATCATTTATCCCAGCACTGCCAAGGCCACCACTAACCCATGGCACTGAGGGCCTCATCTACACACTGTGTGAACACCTGCAGGGACGGTGACTCCAGCCCTGCCCTGGGCACCCTTTGGGGAAGGAATTGCTCCTAAACTCCAGTCTAAACCCCCATGGTGCAGCTTGAGGCCATTACCTCTTATCCTATTGCTCATTACTTGGGATACAAACACAATCATTGAAAACCACACTAACCTGCTCCTTACAGAGCCAAGCTTGTGCAAAACCTATCTCAGCCAACCATACATCTGCAGTACAGAAAAGCAGCATTCAAAACTGACTCCTTGTAACACTGTGTGCAACTGACACCAAACAAACGGGTCACTGTGTGATCATTACAAGTATCACAAACACCTTAAGGTATCAAGAAATCTCTAAAGATACTACACATGCTGGTTAGGAGTCAATACCAGTATGCATTCATAGTATTCTAGACCACATATGAGACAAAAGGCTTCATGTTGTTTGTAAAGGATGTCAGCACCAGGACTTCAGTTCCACCTCTGCTTCAATACACTCTCATTTCATTCCTGCATGCACATAAACAATGAATTCCAGCATTACAGCTGCTAGTCTCCCCCAGCCTTCAAGGCTTCACCCTCTCCATCATGGCATCACCTCCTTAAATTTCATCTTCAGGCATAAGCACCAACACGACAGTGGCACTGCTTTAGCATGTATTCCATGTAAAGAACTCGAATCAAGCCGCGATCTGCAGACACATTCCTTGCACGTGGTTACAACCCAGCACACAAGAAAGCTGTTCCCTGCTCTAACCCAAGCCTCTGTACTCCAAGCGCAGCTCAAAGGCTCTGCTGGAATCTGCAAGCACTGCAGAAGCAAAAGGAAGCACAATTCCAATATGTTTAACAACTGAATTAGCATAATGCTCACCACGCAGAAACCCTGACCTTGAAACACAGCTCTGTAGCCATCAATGAGTCCTTCCTATGAGCGCTGTGATTCAACTATGGTAAGCCAGAAGTGAGAAAACATCCACTGCTCTGACAAGTTGAGTAAGAATAGGTCAGACATGTGGAACCCTCTCCTGCAGCCTCGCACCACCATGCAGCAACAGTGAGCACCTCTGTCCTAAGTAGGACTGAATTTAGGAGAGTAAGCAAAGCTGTGAAGTTGTACTGCAACTCTACATAACCAAATCAGCTCATTTCATCTCTCATCACACGCAGTAACCACAGAGAGTTGTAGTGATTTTTTTAACGCTCAGGTTGTGAAGAACAAACTGAACATTATGATGACCAGTGAGTATTTCAATACATGAAACACGTTTTAGAAATGGTTAATGTCATTTGCATAAATCAAGACATCTGTTTCCTTGGACATAACTGTTATTGTAGGCTCAAACATGCCCTGTATCATTTGTACATGTGGATGACTACAACAACAGGATGATATTAGGTAAGCCTGCAACCATCATGTTGCTTAAAATATTCTAAGGGCAGATTACACTAATATCTGACATTTAATAATGCCAAACGAGTGAGAGCACTGTTTGACCACAAATAATAGAAACAGCTTTTCTTGTAAAGGTCTCCAATGCAGCAGCTGAGCTGCACAACCCCAGCACGAGCACTCTCTTTAGAAAGGCATCTGTGCCCATTTTGTTCAATGGAGAATTCGGAGTGTTCTCACGAAATATCAAGCACAATTCTGGTGGCCAAAAATTCCAGCCCTGTTTAAAACACAGCATGGCTTTGCTGGGCAGAATGCCTTCGTTACGGATGAGACAGCTTTGTCCATCCAAAGCCTTGTATGGTTGAACATGCCTGCAGCAGATAAACATCCCTCTTCAAGTTTGGCACAACTCGCTCCCTACCAGGAGATCCTGATACTATGGCTGGGCTGAAAAGCAGCCAGACTTATTGCAGGCTGCAGTGTGACCTCATTAAAACAGAGAACAAAGACAAACTTACATCCTATTCCTCTTTGTGTCTTTCAAATTCTTATCAAGACGGTGAAATGAAGATCATCCTGGTTTTACAATAAGAGGAATAACAAGTCTTAGAACTTTACACCTATTGATATGAGTTGTTGAAAGGCATGGGAAGCGTGTTTACCAATACCAGAAAAAACAGTCACTAGGAAAACAAACAGAAGGGGCTGATGCGTGTGGCAACAACATTGTTTTCATCAGCAAAAGTACACACAAATACTCATATTTTCACACACTGCACTAAAATACTGGCAGCTTTTTACCCTTAGGAACTATGAGGGGTAAAGCAGTTTTTCATGACTAGATTTAAAGAAAAACTAACAAAATAAGGCACCAGCATCTTCTCTTCCCCACCTCTTCTCCATCGTGTCATGCTTCTATTTACAAAAACTAAATGCAGCTCCATTTGTGGTTCTTCTGTTTTTGCCACCATCTCCTTTGCACCCAAGTGCTGGTTTTGCAGCAAAGCCAAAGCTGGGGATGGATTCCTGGGTTGGCCCAGCTCAAGGAGCTCCCACGCTTCCCAGAGAGGCCAGAGCCCTGCAGCCTCCACTGCCGCACGGGAACTGGGTCAGGCCCGTGCTGCAGCTGACAGCTCCCTCCGCAGTCCGCAGTCAAACCAAAGGGGTGTTCTGAGCTGGGAAAAAGCCTGAGGTCAACCACCACCCCCCGAGAGCTTACACTAAATCTGTAAAATCAGACAACTCAGAATCACACCAAGGCTGGAGCCGTTCGCATGCTGTGTACTCGCACTCCCCAAAGAGCTGGAACACACATGCCCCCTTTTTCCTTCTAAGTGAAAGCCATGCAGATAACCAAACCTTCAGCAATTGAATTGTTATCTTTTCGTACTTGTTACAGCAGGCTAATGACCATCCTGACTCATGATCACTGCAACAGTACAAAGCTTTCAGTTCTCACACTGCTGCAAGACCAACGCTTATCTTCTTTCAGGCATGCAGCAGCTTTATTACTGCCCAAAACTCAAAGTTTGGGCACTTCATACTGATAAGAACTTTTAATGGACAGCTCTGTAAGTGGCTTTAAAGCAGCTCACATTCCCTTCTTCTCCCCCCAACCATCTCCAACATTTAAGTGCATGCTCATAGGACATGACTCAAAACAAAACCAAGCAATGTTTTGGATAATAATCCTCTCTAGTCCCAGATTGCTCATGTTGCATCACCGCAATCACACAGCCTAAGAACAAATTCATTTCCTCTCCAAGCATGTTTCATAGTGATGAGCATTAAAAAAAACTCAGTTCCCATTGTTTCAGGGTAATTTTAAGGTATTCAGGAACTGAGGAAATATGTATTAACAGTCTCCTAATTACACAGATGCACTGAAAAATAACCCCAACTAGGTTGGGAAGCTGCTTGAAGGCTTTCTTGTCTGCAGAAGTTGCAGCATTAGGTATTTCCAGGACAAACCAAAGACAGTGGGAGGCAGGAAAATAAGCCACCTTGATTTGAGAAAAGAATTTGAAGATTAGGCTGCTTACAGAAGAATAATCTAGGCTCTTAAAAGAAGTATTGAAGCCTAGGCCTGAGGAAAATCATCATCCAGTAGATCTACATATCCTTTCCTCATCAGACATTCAGGTCATACCAACATGAACTGATATCCAGCCATGAAAAAAGGGAGAGGCATTACTCATGTTTTTAAACCAGCAGCTGCAAAAAAGACAGGAAAGATTTACTGTGTTTTGCCAAAACTCAGTATCCAGGTTTTCTTAGTCCCTGTAGTGGGAAAGCCTGCATGTTCAACTGCACAGGGCAGGTGCATCTAGAGCTTACCAAGCATGAGGTCTTCCAGTTACACTGTTAAATCTACCAGGTCTGTGGCTGTTTAGAAGGCTGTTACTAGGATTCAGGATACTTTGCTGTGGAGGTAATTCCACAGCTCTCCTGTCATTATTACTCCAGTCTCTTTGGCTGCACACTCAAGACAACCTCACAGGGGCTTACACTGCAGAGGCTACTACTGCAATCAGCACAGGAGCAGTCAAATAGACTTCTGAGGCAGAAGCAAAAGGTTTGTGGCTTTTTCCATAGGATGTCTTTGGGTAATTCCTACATAACACAACCAAAAAAAAACCACACCGAAACCATTGCAACATTCTCAGGATCTACTCACCCTCATGCATCAAACACAAACAAGTGATACAGATTGTGCTCACAGCATCACTGCGAGCTTCATGCCTGGGCTTGCAGGATTAAGTAGTTTACTTCAGTCTGGCTTTTACAAACAGCCCACTGAAAGCAGAACAATTCCCTATTCTATGAACGTCTCTTTGAAGTATCCAATAGGCATAGTATTTTCCTCCCAAAGGCTGCCTACTACTTCACAATTGAATAAGGAGCCCCAAAAGGCTGCACCTGCATTATGAAATAAGTTAACACATAAATCAGCAGGAAAACTAAGGCTTTGAATACCTCCAATGGTATCATGCAAATTCATCAAGTTATGGAAGTGAAAGACAGCCTTCCAACCAGCACCATTCACATCCTTGTGCAGGAAAACATCGTGTAGGTACAAATAGCTTGCAAAGAAGAGCAGTGACATTACACTTAACTGGCTGCAGAACATCCGGAACTCGCACTTAGCCATGCGCACACACACCCCTTTACTAGTCAAATTTGTAAGTGACTCCACAGCTCACAACACAGCATGACAACCTCATCTGCCAAGGGAAACTCCCCCAGCCAGTGAGCCGAGCCAAGTTACCAGCTCCGGTGGAATATCAATTCAGGAAAACATACCAAGTCCTAGAGAAAAGCCTTGATCCATGCGACTGCTCAGTGAGAAACCAGTGCAACTTTTAAACACACAAGCAGCCCAAGGTAACAGAGAGGTCGATTTCTGCTGCCACCATTCCCCATGTCCCTAACTGACATGCTCAGAGTAACCCTCTCAAATTATCAGACTGGTCTGGGTTGGAAGGGACCTTACAGATCATCAAGTTCCAACCCTCAGCTGCTTCCCAATCAAATACAATCCCAAACTCCATGTCCCTGGTCTGCAGAGCACTCCCTACAAGCACTGCTACATTGACATTTTCAGGACTATGGGGAGTTTTCTTACCACTATTTAAAACCCCAATGACAGGACAGAAATCACAAGGAGCTCTAGCAACCTGGCTCTGATGATACTTGGAAAACCTACCACAAGAGAGAGAGCTCCATGACCTAAGATCAAACAAAGGCTAACCCCAAGGAAGGGACTAGGCAGCCAAGGCAGCAATGCATTCCTCACCAGGGCAAGAGCGCTCGCTTTTCACTTGACAGTAACCAAGCACGTGTGAAAGAAGGGAGTGACAGGACTGGCTTCAAAATTATCTAGTAGCCAGAGAAACACAAGCGCTGAATAGAGCAGAGTCCAGGACAACACCCAGGCAAAACCACAAAGCAAGCAGAGTATCCCAGGCAGGAATACCTGAGCTCCCATCCACCTTCCACTGGGAGCTGCTGGTCAGGACTCAAATCTTTCACACAGGGTCTAAATTGTACCTTCAGTCCATAAGCAGTAGGGGCTGCCACACTTGTCACAGACCTTGGAGCCTGAAATCCTTCCTTTCAGTAAAATCTGGTTTATTTCATTTTCCTCTGGGAGAAATGAGGCACAAAGTAAGCATATTATTACTGTCAGAGGAGTCTGCAAACACACAAGGGACTCAATTAGCATCCAGGATGACAGTGCTACACATGGCTGGAAACGGTACTTAAAAATAAACCAACCACGCACCACACAGAGCTATCAGGATGGCAGTGATCAGAGGTGATAAATTGCTTCATCATCAGACATTAAGATTCTCCTACTTTATTAGCATGGTGTCAGTCAAGAGCCCAGAGCAGGGGGAACATAGCTGGGTACTCTGCCCTTTCTCCTCCAGCCTCCAGAACTGCAGCATGAGCATAAACCTAGGACTGTGACACGTCGTTATCAGCACATATAAAATGAGACAGCAAAACCCCAACAAACTCAGGAATCTGAGTGAGGAAACAGCCCTAGTTTTGACTTCTTTTATGGACTGGACTTCCCATACTATGACATTCTGGAGTCACTTTGTTCTATGTCTTCTCTGTACTGGAAAAGACACAGTGAGCTGAGGATTAGTTGAGCATCGTCTGAGAGAACAGACTCCAGTTTACGAGTGCATTTTCAACAAACCATACGCCTATCAAAGGTGAATTACAGGCGACATCTACTTAAATGGGATTCCTACCTCTTTAATTATACTCAAGTAGAAAGGCTTTATAGGTTTACTAGCTAATAAATGTCCTTGACAACTTGTACAAAAAGAGGCTGAGCAGTGATGAAAACCCTACCAAATAAAAAAGTGAAAAGAAGTTTATGAAGTCTGGTTTGTTCTTTTGATTTTTAATAAAGTCTTTACCTGGGTCAGGCTGCCAGGCAGCTTTATTGCAATTTCTGCCCCACATTGTCCATTTCCCTACTGCACCCTGAAAACGCCACAGGAAAACAAAGAAAACTGGTACTTTCATGTGGTCATGATTTCTGGAAGAGAGACAAGGCAAGGAAACCCCAACAACCTTCGGTTCTGGCAAAAAGTACCTCTGAAGCAGGAACAACTTCCCAGTTACCCTGGAAACATAGTTCACCTCTTCAGCCTACCATGAAAACTGCCTGCAGTTACCAGGGTGGCAGGAAGCATCAGCTTGACAAAATGTCCCTTGCTGCGTGCTGCCATTCCTGTACCCGTGCTCTACCATCAACAACACTTCATCTCCATACAACTGTGCTGCTAAACTCCAGGGAATCAAATCCATAGGTATTATAAGAGGTCACGATCTCTCGTCATGGTACAGAAGAGCTCTGCCATCTGCCAAGTGTGATTTCCCTTAATCCCATTCCTCACACACAAATCAAAAACACAGGGATTACGCCACAGAAATAGAAGTCAAGTCAATACCTGAACCCGCAGGATTAATCTCCTACGCTCAGACAGGAGAAATGTCACAAGGGTAAGGATGCTACAAACACACTGGGGAAGGCAAAGCTCTTCACAGGACTCAACACCACCCAGGAAACAGCGATTTCCCAGATCAGTTTCACCCTTCCAGAATCCAAGCTCTGCTCCCTCCCAAATCCAGGCGCAGAACTCCACATAAACCCAGGGAACTGCGAACCCACCTCCTTCTGAGCAGCTTTCTTCACCCACAAACACAACTCCACGGCCCCCATAAACCACTCACATTTGGAATTTAGGAAGAAAAACGAACAACTAAATTGCATAACACAACACAAATCTGCCCTCGCGAACGCCAGACGTGCTTGTAAAACAAAGACACGGAGACACATGCGGGCTGATGTGCCAACAAGCCAAGGTATGTGCATCTGCAACTGAAAAGAACCGGCGCAATTTAAACTGGCACTTAAACCTGTTTCAGGCATGTTTCCCGAAGTCCAAGGCAAAAGGGAGTCACATTTGGGATGCTAAACCTCTCCCGCAGACAGCTCCTCACCCGAGCAGAAGTCAGCTCTGCCGTGAACTCTTCGGGGGCAGAGGGAGGGGGGCATCTTTATTTGTACATTTAAGAACGCCAAGCACATTACCGTCACTAATCCAGAGGGGAACAGATAATTGCAGCGCTTACAAAAGTCATCGTGGATTACAAAATAAGGCTCTAATCTGCCGCGCTCGCCAGCAGAACATTATACCCATGAGCCATCAAAATCGGCCCCGCAGCACCCGCACCGGCGCGGGGCAGGGGCACGGGGGGATCTCTCTGCTCCCAGCACAAACACGCACACGCGGATCAAACCTCTCCCCTCGCCCTTGGTGCTGACGCAGTGAGAAACAAGCAGCGAAGCGACCCCACCGCCAAGGGGGCGGCCCCACGCGGACCCCACAGCCCCAGCCCCGGTCTGCCCGCAGGACCCCGTGCGCGTCCGCTCGCCCCCCCGAGCCGCCGCTACGGGGGAACGCGGAGCCGCGGGAGCACCAGGGGAGCCCCCTCCAGCCCTTCCCCTGGGGCGGCTCCGGCTCCGGGTTGGGGCTCGGGGCGCTCCTTTATGGTGAGCGAACCGGACACTCCCCGCGCCGGGCCGCCTTTGTCCCGCTGCCGCCGCCAGCAGCGCGGCTCCGCGCCCCGCACCGCGCTGCCCCCGCGCTGCACTTACCCTGCGGAGCACCGGCTTGTCCCGCGGGGCAGGCGGCCCCGGACAGCGCTACCGCTGCCGCAGCGGCCACTTCCCAACTAACTTTGAGCGCGGCGGAGCGCAGCGGCCTGCCCGGCTGAGGGCGAGCGGCGGCCGGGCACGGCCGGACACCCCCACCCGGGGGCGGGGCGGAGCGGGGGCCGCCCCTCCGCGTTCCCCGGGGCCAGGGGCTGCCGGAGGGCGGCGGAGGGGAGCGGCACGGCGGGGCACGGCAGGGCTTGGCTCGCTCGGGGTCCTGTCCGGGTCCCGCCGCTCCCCAGAGCAGAGCCGCGGGAACACGCCCGGCCCTTTCGCCCCACGGCGCCAGGAGCCGCGGCGCGCACGCAGCCCGGCCCGGCCCCGCGGGAAGCGCCTCTGTTGCCATGGCTACCGCGCGGCTCCGCCGGGGATGGGCGGGGCCGGCCGCGCGCAGCACGGCGCCCGTTCCCGGGTAGCTCCGCCCCCTTTCCACCTGCTCCTCGGTGGTCCCGGAGCGGGGAATCCGGGTTCGAGTCCCGGCACTGCCAATTCCCCCCCGGACCGGGGGAGCGCGGGCGCCGCTCCGCAGCACCGTGACGCTGCTCTCCCTCCTTCCCGGGCCTCTCAGCCTCCCCGGGTGGCCCTTCCGGGTGAGCTTTGTGACATTCTGGCTCTGGCGGGGGGGGTGCCCTGCAGGGGTCGGTCCGGGAAGCGCATCCCCGCGCACCGGGTGGTTCTGCTCAGCCAGTGCGCCCCCGGGTGCCGCCCGAGTCACTGACCCTGCCCGCAGCCGCCTCCGAGGCCGTGCCATGGTTGTGGGGATTGGAACGCTCCAAACGCTGCTTTCCGGCCGTGCAGAAGGTGCGGCCTTGTGAGGAGTCCAAAGTCGGCTCCTGAGGCAGGGCCGGCGCCGGGCTGGTGACTCACGGCCCCCGGGCAGTGCCTAGGCTGCGGCCATGAGCGGGTACGAAAGCAGCAGGGCAGGAGGGCGATGCTGTGGCACAAGGGCAGTGCTGTGGCACAAGGACCATGCTCTGGCACAAGGGCAGTGCTCTGGCACAAGGACCATGCTCTGGCACAAGGGCAGTGCTCTGGCACAAGGGCAGTGCTCTGGCACAAGGGCGATGCTGTGGCACAAGGACCATGCTGTGGCACAGAAAGGCAGCTCCACATCCTCGCCCCAGCACTCAGCAGGACCCTGGCAGCTCAGGCAGCCAACCCCCTGTCCCTGCATCAGTGGAGAACTTCCTGGTGTGCCGGAGCCCAGCCCTCGAGGGAGCCATTGGAACCTCGCCTCTTGTAGACGCTGATGGTCCCGAGCAGTCCAGGCTCTGGGTGTCTCCATGATCCATTCCCCAGCTGCAGGAGCAGCCCCAGCTTAGCTGCGGGTGCTGCCTCTTAGCAGGTGCATGGATGGGGGCCAGCAGAAAGCTTCAGCAGCCGAAGCATCCATCCCTGCGGCAGCTGCAGGGAGACGCGAGCCTCAGCCCCTGTCCCCACCCTGGCTGTGCACGCCCGCATCCCGGTTAAATTCAGATCCCTTTCCCACAGACACCCCCCTCCCCCTTGCTCCCAAATCAGGATAATAGCTGTGTTTTCCCCACCTTAGCCAGCCTTTTATCTTTGCCACACACACAAACACAAAGGGATCCCGAATCCTTGCCTCATTTGCCTTTCTCATCCCTGAAATCAAGACACAACCTGTCCCCTCATCCACATATCCCCCCTTCATGCCTGCAGCTCAGGCTGTCACTGGTGCCTGCCCCCATGGAAGTGGGGGATCCATGGGTCAGGTCAGTGCCTATGCAAAGAGCATCTTCCTGCTTCTTGCACCTCTTTGAAGTGGTTCTGTCCCACCCATGGCTTGGGAACCCCAGCTGTAACATAGAGCTTTCAGCAGGCAAAGCCAACCACTAAAACCATCTGATCAGTTATTCAGGAGCCGCTGTAATGGCAGCACCCTCCACAAAACACCTACATGAGACAAGAGAATTGGGCGAGCCAGGCTTCGGAGGCCCCACAGCCCCTGCATTCAAATGGGCAACTTCAAGAAAAGCAGGCACCTTCCCAAGAAGCTGCAGCCACGTTTCCCACTGTCTGCAGAGGAGCCTCAGCATGAGCCTTTGCGAGTGCCCCGGGACATGAGAGCTGGGAGCTTCAAAGGACCCACAGAGATGCTTCAAGCCCTGGCATGAGGCAGCAGCAGTGGCAGCACAGAGCTGCGGTGGGTGCTGCGGCACAGAGCAGGCCTGGTCTCTACAATCCACCAGCACAGAGCTGGAGGGGCCATATCCTCACCCTCACCTGGCTGCTATTGCCCTGGGGAAATCCCAGATATGTGGGGATGGGAATGGCTGAAGTGCACATCCAGCACAGAGCAGGGAACCATGGAACTGTGGGAGCCAGGTACCCAGCACCAATCGTCACACTCAGCCCTTGCACCCCAGCTCAGGCAGGAGAACACCATCACCCACCACCACCCATCATCACCCACCACCACCCATCATCACCCACCATCACCCACAACTGCCCATCATCTCCCACCACGGCCCACCATCAGCAGCCATCACCTGCCCATCACCCACTGTCACCCCTCATCACCCACCACTGTGGCTTCCTTGGGCAAGTACAGAGCACACAGCCCTCTAGGAAGGCTTTCATCCCCTATGCTCCCTCCCCACCTGAGACCCTGTGTGATCTTTTCTCCCCGTGGTCCATCAGTGTTGGACCAGAGTGAGCCGCAATCTAGGGGCAGAGTTAAATGCAGAGCCCTGGCCTGTCACCCCATGTATATACATTAGAGCTGTAATTCCACCCTGCGGTGTGAATGGCAATAGCAAACAGACACTGCCAGATCCATCTTGCACAGACATTTGAGCTTTGAACCTTTGGTTTATGATTTCACCAGCCCATCAGTGTGATGATATGCAAGCAATATACAGCTCACATACAGAACAGAATGACAGGCCCTTTCTCTATGATAATTTTCCATTTTTAAGCACATTCTTTGCCATCAAGCCCACAAAAGGCTCTGTTGGGCTGATGCACCAGTTTACCAGCAGCTCTGCTTTTGCGTGGCCAGTGCCGATGTTTCTCCTCTCTATGACAGAATTAACTGTTTCAGAGTCAACTAAGAACTGCATTAAGCAGGGAATAACCACCACTGTTGGGTGTAGCAGCCAGGCTGCTCTGTGATCTGTTCCTCTCACATAGTCTGTCAGTGCCCTATAGTGGAGAAACGGGTTAATTGCATATATCCCATGGAGCGACTGCCAAACCACATTACACGCCTGCAAACCTGAGGTCAGACCACGGAGCCAGTGCGGAGATCCCAAGCAAACACCTTTGCTCCTTCCTAAACCACCTTTGGAGCAGCAGCTGCCCTGCTGCCTCCATGGGGATGTAAGTCTTCCCCTATGCCACCTCTGCCATAACAGCAATGAGCTCTGCCCAACCTTACCAGGGCAGTGGCCAAGATTCCAGCCATCAGCAACTTCCATCTCTTCCCACTGAGCAAGTTGCTCCTGTTGTGCAGAGGTGCAGATGTATGCAAAACCACTTCATCTGGAGCTGGGGAACGAGCATCTCTCTTCTCAGGCCTACGGGGGTTTGAAATGTGCTGGCCCTAACCAGTGAACCACCTCAATGTCCCATCTTGCAGCCCTCCATGAAAACCAAAACTATCAGTGAAGGTTCAGGATGTGGCCTCAGGAGGAGCTGACCAGGAGCAAACTGCACCTCTCAAGCATTGAATAGTGCAGGAAGGTGCTGATTACCGATCATCTGCAGAAAGGAAGGCAGAAAATCCTCCTGCTTCCCATCACCACCATGGCAGGGGCCTCAAAAGCTCTTTTCCCCAGTATTCCTCCTCATCCACCATGAAAATCAGGGCAGAGCTGCACAGACAGCAGCAAGGGCCCAGCACAGAGCACAGAGGAGGGCACAACCCTGCTGCAGCACACTTCTTCCTCCAGGAAGGAGAAATCCAGGAAGGTTCTCAACCAAGCAGCTATAGGCAGGAATCGTTGACAAAACAACAGGGGTAATTGAGCATCCCATTTGTGTGTACAGCGCTCTGGGGCAGGAAGGAGCTGTTAGCATACACTGGAGAGGAGGTTCTGCTGCACCAGGGTGAACATTCCATGGGTGTGCAATCTGTACCAGCGATACAAACCCATCCCAGCTGCGCTATCAGCACACGGCACATGGTGGGACGTGGGATGGGGGGGGGGGGGGAAAAA
>NDXB01000060.1:171586-221437 GCA_002631895.1 Agapornis roseicollis
GGGGGGGGGGGGGGAACAAAGGGAAGCAGATTTCCTGGGAGTCTGTTTGTGTTTCCCGAGGCAGAGCAGTGACTCAGATTGCAGCGTGCGCCTGTACCGCAGCCAACAACAACAACCCTGTCAGCCGAAGCGATAAAGGCCAGCGAGTGCCTTTGTTCCATTTGCTGATCTCAGAACAGCTCAAACTTGTCCACCCCAGTCCCTAAACCGAGAGCACGAATGAGCCCTCACAGCATCTTCCTCCCAAACAACCGAGCTCCTGGAAGTGGCCCAGAAAACAGACTTGGGTCTAGAGCAGCCCAAATGACCTCAGTTGGTGCATGGTCACAGATGAGAGTTTTCTGCTCTGAAGGTCACCCCAATAGCAGCGGAAAGAAGTGCTGCAGAAATGATTTTGCTTTCTGAGAATTGCTCCAGGAAAAAGCACTCCACTTCCTTGCGCTTTAGGAGCAGCTCAGCACATCCCTGCTCTTTTGTCTCCCATATCTGAGTTTGTTTTTCATGGCTGTGAGCTACATCCACAGCTCGTTGGAAGCACCATGGCTCAAATCACTGCAGCACACTCAGCTCTAGCAGGAAACTCCAAACCCCAGGCTGGCAAATCTTGGGCTCACAGTGATGCTGCGCAGGGTAAGGAGCCCCAGCTGCCAGCACAGTTCATGCTGGTGCCCCTCACCCTGGCATCGCGATAAGTTAGTGCTGCCTGTGCCAGCCAAAATCCTTTCCAAAGGATGTGCCCAGGTTTGCTGCTCTGTGGGTAAGCCTTTGTGCAATGGCTTTATTTTCCTTAGCAAAAAAGCATCCTGGAATACCTGTTAGAACACCTTCACTGTCAGACATAGCCAGAGGTGCTACCAGGACAGCAGTCCTGTGCAAAGGAGGTGTTTAGATGAGAAGCACTTTGTTTGCATGAGGTTTGACATGTTCATTCATGCATGTTAATGATGTGTTATAAGCACCTCATCCTTCCTGGCACTGAGGCCACGGCCGAGGTGCTGTGTGGGTGCCCTGTGCCACAGCGATGCAGGGAGGGTGACTGGGAACAGGCCCTGGACTTACCCCCACAGCCCCTCATCCCACCCAACCCCACCACCGCCACGGGCTGCCCTGGGCGTGTGCCATGGAAAACTGGTTTGGCAGCAGCAGCAGCAGCCTCAGGGCTCAGACTCATGCAGCAGAGGAGCAAAACAGGCCCTGGAGAACACTGGGGCTGCCACCACCCCTCCTGCCCTCCCAGGACCTGCCACCCAAAGTGGCATCTCCTGAAGTGCCCCTGTCTGCACTCAGGGAGCTTTTCTTCCTGCATCAGAGAGGGAAGCACCACCGCAGGCTGGTGTCTCCTCACTGCAGGAAGTGGCAATCCTGATGGAAAGCTCAGAGCACTTCAAAGCACAACCTCAGGATACCTGCTCTTGTGGGAAAATATCCCAGTTCAAAAGGAATGAAACTCACTTTTAGGATCATTTACTCCTCACAGTAGGATCTGGCCAGCACCTTGTACCCTCAGTGCAGACCATGTCAGCTTTCACACCCTGGGGACCAGGCCCCTAGTGATTAAGTTGCCAACTAATACCAGGTAAGTAACATGGGCTGGTTGAATCCCCCTTGGCACTTCACAAACTATGTGTGTTTGGGAGTGCCTTCATGAGCCTTCACTGCGAGCCTGCTCTGAAACCTGGTGCTGTGCCATGAGAGCAAACCGGCCCCAAGAAGCAAACATATTAAGGATTAATTAAATACCAGGTTCATTTAATTAAGCCTCTTCTCGCAGTAAGTACGTCGAGGCAGGAATCTGGAGCTCACATCCACCCTCACTTTTACTCCTATCCCATGTTTAGAAATGCATTAAAACTTTGCTTGGTGTTGCTTCAAACATGACGTTGGGGCCGATGCAAATCCTTTCTCTGTTCCCAGTGTAGGAACAGGAGCCAACAGCACATCACGAGGAGGCGGCTGATGGCACCGAGCGCTCCTGGGGTCACCATTCACATCTCCCCACACACAGCACTCTCCCCAGGGAGCACCCAAAGACCTTCTGGAGGCTGCAGGGATGCCAAGTGTCAGCCCCGCACACAGGCAGGACCCTGCTGCCTTTCTGATGCCCTCCACACCCTCTGTGTTACCAGGGACCGGCACAGCCATAAAGAACCACCAGGATGGTATCAGTTTGAAAATACATTAACCATAGAGAATAGAGCTTTAATTCTTCTTTCTGAACAACAATAAGGAACAGTTGACATAAAAAACAAAAGCATGGATAAAATAATATAAACCAGATATTGTACCACAGAGTGGAATTCAAATCATCCCAGAACATTAGCAGCACTTCTACAAATATATTAAAAGCTATAGTGCTTGTTAAGCTCAATAGAGCAACTCCCAGAGACCAAAATGGCATCAACAGAGAAAAGCAGCAATTCAGTGTAGGGCAACAGAAAAGTCTAATGCCAGGACATCAGATACATTCATAACCCTGCTGTGGAGAGGTAACCCCGTGTCCCACAGAGCTTGGGATGGTTCCTGGCATCTCCACAACAGCTGCAGCAGGGCGACAGCCCAGCGCCAAGCTCTGCAGAACACACCTTAGCACAAGGGAGGTGACAATCGTGGGTCTATGACTGGATTAACACCACAGGTTCTCATTAGTTCTGTTTGTGAATGACACCTTTCTCCTTCCCTGGCTCCTGGGAATTAATCTCCAAGAGGAGACTGAACTTCTAAGGATTTAAGTGGATCTTACGTGTTGTGAAAAGGAAGTTTTTAGTACCGTGGTATCCAGGATTTGCCTTTTCAATCCTTTCCTTTCCTCAGCACTGAAGCCACGCCTACCCTCAAACCTTCCAGGTATCTTGACCATTTTGTGCATAGTTTAAACGTTAGCATCGATTTATTAAAAACTAAATAATAATTTAAATAATACTAATAATAAAGCCCCAGACCCTCAGGAGCCACCACAGCCGGACACGGACCAGAGGCTGGGACCTGCAGCTCCATCCCTGGGCTCCCGCTCGGTCCCCATGTGCAAAACCCATTTCAGAAAGGAAGTTATTAAAGTACTGAACGGGGATTTAAGGTTGAATATGCTTATCACTGATCTAAAATTAGACACATTAACAGACTGCTATTCCAACAAAGCACATTCGCCAGGAAACTTGGGATTTGGACAAAGCTTAGAACAAATCTGAACCCTCCAAACCTCCAGCACCAGAACAGCTTAACCTGGCCCTCACTGCCAGCACCACACACAAACGGGGTGTCAGTGGGACCACAAAGACCTCAGGTGCTTACTTGAGGGCAGGCAACAAGGATTGTGACCTTGGGCAAGGACCACTGGGGTGCCTGAAACAGCGCAGGCAGCAGGAAGTGGCATTTTATCTGCTTCAGGGTGTCTGGAAACTGGCTCTGGTGAGTCCCAGCCCTTGGGGCCCACTGGAGAAGTGTCACCTCCTCCGCAGGTTGTGCTCTTTCACCACCAATTTGTGCTCTGGCGATTGTAAAATGCTGAAAACCAGCCCAGAACTGCTCGGCCCAAGTGGAAATTCCCAAACGGAGTAAGGAATGTTGGACAGATGTTTGATGAAATGCCAATCATTTCAGGAAGGGCTCTGAGCAGCAACACCACAGGAGAGAGCAGAGATCTAAGACGTTGTAAGAGCAAACTGAGGTATGAGGATCCTAACCTGGTCTCACACTCACTGGGAGGACTGTTGCCACAGCAGCTCCCAGTGCAGGGGATTATCCAGCTACTCCAAGTAAATGGGGAGAGACAGGAAAACCAGCCAGCTGGATTTAAATAAGAAATGAATAAAGGAGAAAGAATAAGAAGAATCTTATCCCATAAACTGCTCTTGGCCACAAGGCTGGTGTCTCTGAGGTGGGGTTTTGGGATGGGTGCAGCTCACCCATGGATGGGCTGTGGCAGAACCGCAATTCCAAGTTACTGTGTCAAGAATGTCACTTCTCTTGAGCTGGTTTTCACTTCTCAGTGATGGAAAGGTCCATGTGGGTATGTGAAGGGATGTTCAGATTGCAAGAGGCTGGGTCAGAGCAGAACAGGGTGGCAGCAAGAAGTCCCCATGCAAAAAAGCCCTCTCAGTCTTCCTGAATCACACCCATAGCAAAGCAGTTCAGAGACTCAACACAGTGAGAGAACAACTCCTGTAAATACCACATGTTTAGGAACTCAGACAACTTCTAAAGGTTTACATGAGTAACACTGGAAGGGGTAGGTAGCAGGACCTATTTGGTGGGTTGCATCAGCAGAAAGCTCAAATGCAGAAAGGGAATCCATCAGTAACACCCTCAGGGAACATGGCACTGGGACATTCACTGCATTTAAAGATACCAAGAAAGCTGTGAGTTGAGCAGCCTGTAAAGTGAATCCCTCATGCCTCTGAGGATGTACTCAGCATGGGTGCAATATGAGTTGAGCATCTCAACCCATGTCCATCCTTCACTCCAGCTCGGTCTGGAGCCACCTGGAGCAAGGAACAAGGGCTGGGACAAGCGGGATGCTGCACCCAAGGGCAGGATACAGCAGTCTGGAGTCAGAAGGGGAAGCAGCTCCAGTCTCTGGTCCCAAAGAGCAGAGCAACCAGGCTAAAGATAGTCCCAGCCTGCAGTGCCATTGCAGGGGGTGGATTTCAGCAGCACAGAACTGCTGGGATGAGACATTCCTCTCCCCAAGGAGCCAGACAAGATGACTGTATAAGGGCAAGAAATCCCCTGCCATGGGCTTCTCCACTGTGGTAAACACGATCCTGTGGCAGCACAGCTGCGAGAGCTGCACATCCCACAGGACCATGGGATCCTCACTGTCAGGAGCCCACAACAGAGCTTCATCTCAGCAGAGGAGCAGAGAGGGGCAGAAGGGCCACGAGCAGCTGCACAATGAAAGCCTGTGCTTAAATTTAGCAGGTTTTAACCATTAAATACATCTCGAGCCCCAGGCTCCTGGTGCTGCTTCACACCAGGTCTATACAAGCACCGAAACCTGTGGCCAGCAAGGAACAGAGCTGCCACTGTGGATCAAACCGAGCTGGGATCACACATGGGCAGAGGCTGGGGAAGGGCAGAGCACAGAGACCATCACAGCCTGGTCCTATCCTGCCTACTCCTATGCAGGCAGCATGGCCAGGGTCTGGCAGGGTGGGCAATAGGGAACCATCCACCACTGCAGGGCATGGAAACTGCTCACGTCTCCTCCCTCAGACCTGCACAGAGCTGCACCTCTGTGTTTAGACTCAAGCTCTCTCACAGGGGTATGGGGAGCAGATGGTACTCACTGGCTTGTGTAGGAAGTGGAGTGGAGCAGTGCATTGGGGCACTGCCTGCAGCCAGGAGAGCGGATCAGCTCTCTGTCCGGCTCACACAATTCTCCTTTCCTAACCAGAGGTGCAATCAGCTGCAGGGCAGAACGACTTCACTCCCACATTAAATGACAGACCATATTCTTGGGACTATCCCATTTCCTTGCAACCCACACCAAGCCTCATCCCTGCAACTGCCCTTGCACAAGCTAACCACAGGGCTGGCACAGAACCCGCTCGAGCAGAGGTCTGCTCTGTGGGACTCAGCCCCACTGCTCAAACAAAGCCTTTTGTAACACTCTTTCCTCCTTGCTTTCTTTTTTCCCAGTTTTAAGGTGAGAACTAAACCCAGGCTGAGGTCGTGATGAGGGCTCTGCTCTGAGCTCCTGCTGCTGTACCAGAACGAGTCTCACAGTAGAGGGACAATGACAGATTGGCACATCATGGAGTAGGTGCTATAGGAACCACACAGTTCTTAGAAGCAAAAGAGTTCTTTTCCCTCCCGCCCCCCTCAAAAAATAACCCAATTAATTCACATATTTCTCTCTATACCATATATATATAATCATATAGACACACTTTTCTGGTAAACATTTGCACAATATTGTAAAGAACATTTAAAAGATAGATCTCCATTTGCATAACAAAGCACACCCACGTACTCCAGTGTACAAGGACACACAGTAAAGTACAATCAAGAAATAAAGACTTCTTTCCCCCAGTAGTTACTCAAAAGACACTGCCATCGAGCAGCCCAGAGACACCCTCGGTCAACACAGAGCAAATATGGTGCAGAATTTCTTGGCTCTTTCTGTGTCAAAACCAAGGAATTTAAACAGAAGCTTGAAAGATAAAGTGTCGGTGATGCTGCCTGGTAAGACTGTGTAAGCTCACCTCTTGGTTCCGGTCCCTCAGAGGGGAGGAGGGAGCATTTCCCTTCCCCTTTGGAGAAGGGGATGCCTGTGCTGGGAGGCAGAGGGAACGGGCACAGCCTGCACTCTGTGGAAAGATGGAAGATTCCCACACCAAGTGCAGAGCTGAAGCTCAGGGGCCTCTGTTCCCTCTGCTGCTGCAGACCAAGCACTCTTTGGAGACTTAATGCAAACAACTGCTTCAAGGGATCTCCTAGATCACATCTGCTTGCTGGGGTTATGAGGAAGGAAAGGCTCCCCATTGCTGCAGCCTCCAGTGGGTTCAGTCTGCGCTGCTGGCCCCTGGATTTCCCAGCTGCAGGCTCCCTGGCACTCCAGAAGGAGCAGCTGGTTTGCTGGGGAGCTGCAAACCACTTCAGCACGCTCCAGAGCTGCTCTGCACCAGCAGCCTTCCCTCCTGCAGATTCACATCCCTCATTATTCCTGCAAACGACGGCTGACACAGGCCACGAGTAAATACAGAACACGGCACAGACAGATGCTCCAGAGAGGGAAGGGCCCCTTTCCCCTTCAGGTGAGCAGCACACCAGCAGCAAGAGAAGAGCAGGGCCTCACCTTGCAAAGGGGAGGAGAGCACATATACACACATCACACATCATCACACACTGCATGGAGGGGAACACGGATTTTGCAGCAACACTTGAGAGCAAGAACCCTACAACCCAGCCCCTTCCTCACTGCTCCTGGCAGCCCTGCAGCCATCGCAAAGCCTCCCTGGCTGCACCAGAGCTGCCAAGCAGCCACCCCTCTTCCTTTGCCTTTAGTGTTTGTACCTGAGTTGAAGAATGAATCCAAACCCTCCTTAGTGCAGCCCTAGCACGATGGGCACCTCTGCTCTCACACTGGCAGTGCTGGAGAGGCACCTCATGCAGGGGCCACAAAAGGGCATCTTCCAACAGCAGAGCCCACTCAGGGACCTCGGGCTATTTTCCTCTTCACAGGCATTGAAAGAAGCCCACCAAGACCTCACTGGAGACTTACAGTGGATGTAAGGGGCTTTGAAGCCAACCCCAGAAGCACACAGAAACCCCACAGGCACCAATGGGATTGGCTGCACTGTCCTGCTTGGAGCAGCTGGTCCTTCAATGAGCAGAGGAGAAGGTGAGGACAGATCCCTCCCAGGAGCTCTGACCTGCCCACTGAGGAGCTCTCCCCTAACAGAGAAACCAGCCTCCTACCATGAGCAGCTCGAGTAAGGCAGGTAAGAAAACCTCTGGTCTAGAGCTCCCAGAGGAGCTTGGGACCAGATTTTCCAGTGTTTAGAGAGCATCAGAGAGGCTGGGTTTGACAGAAACGCCCAATGCTGAATTTGGAGCTCTTCTGAAAACCCATCCGGAGCTGAAACTCCCATGTGCTCGGATGCTGCAGTAACAGACAATGTAAAACCCCCAGGGGGAGAACAGAGCCCTAAAAAATAACCCTACCCTCTGAGGGACGAGATCAAAGGGGAACTTCTGTGATCAAAGTCCCTCTGTTACTGGCAGAACCTCGTGATGTTGGTCACAAACTGAGCACTGGCAGCACCGGGCTTGTGGAACTGGTTCCTGGTGCCATGGGGCAGCGCCTGCCCGAGAAGCAGCTTCATCCCATTGCAGCAAAGGCTGCTGAGCCCAAGGCAGCCCCAGGGATGGGGGCAGCTCCCACACTCCCAGCTCTGCCTGGGTGCTGGCGGCTGCCTCGGCAGTTTCTGTGTGCTCCCAAAGCAGGTCCTCAGCACTGAGATGCAGTTGCACAGATCTTTGGTTAAGTCACTGAAGGCAGCTGCGAAGACGTGAGCCAGGACCACTGGACCTAACACTGAACACAGCACGTGGAGAGCTAAGGGTACTTCCAGCTTAGAGAGCAGCATGTGTCCAACTACCTTGTATCCACAGGCATGGCACTCGGAGGAGGAGGAGAAGGGGAGGAAGCATTGGAGGGGTGTCCCAGCTCCTTGTCTGGTTGTCTTGTCTTCCCCCTGTCCTTCACTTGTTCTCAATCAGAGTCTGGACTTTATAGACGAGGTCCCGAGCCAGCTTCAGGATCTGCTTGGTGTTGTGCCGCTCAGCCATCTCTGGAACACAGACAGGAGGAGGATAGATCCGAGCACTCTGTGTCCTGAGGATCCCCCTAGCCCTGAGCTCCAAGCAGGAACTGAAGCCACAGATCCCTGCCCAAGTTCCCAAGCCCCATCCCTCACAGACACCTGAGGAGCCATCACTAACAACTCCTTGGGGGTGATTACAGCCCACAGGAGGCACAGCCTGTACCCACAGCTCCCATCAAGCACAGCAAGGTGGGCTCTGTTTTAACATACACCAGCACAGCCCAGATGACTGTCTACAGTTGGACACGTGCTGCCCACACCTGAGTGGCTGCCCGCAGGACACAGCTGTACCATTGAAAAACTTGATGATGTCTGTAAAATCCATGTTGTTCTCCAGGATTATGTCCCGGTACATTTCCACCAACGCCAGGGCTATGAAGAGCACGTAGTGAGCAGAGGAGACGTGTGCAGCTGCCCAGATGGTCTCCCAGACGGCAAAGACATCATCGTACACCAGCTCTGTAACACAGGAGACAGCTCAGCAGTTACTGCACCAGCCTGGGTTTACAACCACCCTGACCCACAGCAGCCCTGGGAAGATGCTAATGGTTCCTTCCCACCAGAGCCTGCTCCCGTAGGAAGCAATAAGCAACTCATCCCAGGGACAGATCTCCTGGCTGCAGTGGGTGGCACAGGCTCAGGACACAAACCCAGCTGCTCTGGAACAGCAGCTTCTGCATCCACACCGAAAAGCTCCAGATCTACCAGGGAAAAGCAAACCAGGAGTATGGGGTCGAGTTCAGACAAGCAGAGCTGCAGAGGGCACACAGACCTCCCCTTCCCTCTCCCTTTGCTGCCTCAGCACACACCTCTCTTGAAGTCCAGAAGAAACCACCGGTAGCAGAAGTAGAAGTGAGTGTAGTCACCATTCTGGTGCATCAGCTCAAAGAGCTCCGAGTCCAGGATCTGACGAGGAAAGCAAAAGGAAACTCAACAATGCACACGGAAGGCAGCAGCCATGTCCCTGCCTGCTTTCCTCTGGTCCCACTGCAGCTTCCACTCAGCTCCTCCCTCCTTCAGTCCTGGCAGACGTTAGTCCAGGCTGACTCTACAGCTTCCTGCTCCCCACCACTGCATGAGACCCCCATCCCAAGACCAGCCTTGGTCTGAGGCTGTGGCCCTGTGCCGGGACTCTGTTACCTGGATCAGGGATCTCATGTTGGCAAAGTGGGTGTCCATGGCTCCTCCATGGGGGAAGTTCTGATTCATCCTCTTCATCAGCTCAGTGAAACAGCTGAAGGCCAGAGCCTCTGTACAGGGAAGAGACAGTCACTGGGGCTGCATCCTCACCACCACAACCCACCGGCAGCAGCGACATCCCTCCTGCTCACACAGAGCCCAGGCACAGGCAGCTCAGGCTGCAACAAGCACACACTGTGCCCAGGCTGGGCTCCTGGGAGTCACTCAGCACCAACACAAATGGAATCCTGCTGCTCCACACCTCCGAGCATGGGACAGCTCAAAGGGTCACCATCAGCCCAGCAGACCCTCCTTGTGCTCCCACAAAGGTCCAGGGAAAGCAGAGGCACCCACTCACCATCATCCAGGATGACCAGGAGAGGGGCCAGCAGGTCACACATCCCCTGCACGTAGCCAATCTCAATGTGCTGCCAGATGTAGCTGTGTAAGAGAGCAGGAAAGGTGGCCCATGAGCCCTCCCCATGCCACAGCCTGACACCCCACTTCCCATCCTGCCTCTGTTCCCAGGACACCGGCATTCCCTACATGCTGCCACCAGCACAAGGCTATGGCTGCCCCATCCCTGGCAGTGCTCAAGGCCAGGTTGGACACAGGGGCTTGGAGCACCCTGCTCCAGTCGAAGGGGTCCCTGCCCGTGGTAGGGGTTGGAGCTGGACAAGCTTTAAGGCCCCAAATCAACCTGGGATTCTATGATTAAGTTCCCATGGTGAATTTAATAAGCTATGCCTGGCACAGCCCATGGCCATGGTGTTGATCCAGGGCTGTGCCATGGCCATTGCAGGGAAATCAGTGTGGGGAAGCACAGAATCAGAAAGCACAGCAGGGTGGGGTGGTTGCCCAAAGGGCAGAGACTGACAGAGTGTGAATACATCTCTCATTCTCACTCTTCCCCCTCAACTCATGCTCCTGCCTCTGTCTTCACATCATTCCCATTTCCCCTCCCTGGACCCCATGTCCCAGGAAGCAACCAGCCTGTGGATATCTTCCCATATTTGGTAGCAAGTCAAAACATGCTCCGAAAGGGCTCGCATCCACTGCTGGCACAAGGGAATGATCTTTCCCAGCCTGCCCACTCTAACGTCTGCTGCATCGTGGGCCTTATCCCAGCAGAGATCTCCAGCGCTGGCTGTCAGACGGAGCGACAGCTCTAATGAAACAGCAGCTTCTCCTCATGTTTGCAAGATGAGTAATGACAGTTCAGCTTTTGCTGTGCCAGCTGCTGAGCCAGAGCTGCTCTGAGCTGCTGAATGTCACACAGCAACCCCTCAGTCACAGGGACTGAGCAAAGAGAATCAGATACCCTGGGATCGCTGGTCCTGGGTAGGCAGCAACCACTCAGTGGCTTCAGGCACACCCTCATCAGCACCACAGCTCTGCAGGCTCATCCTCATTATGTTTGCCAGACACATTCCAGGGAGCAGGTGGGCTGCACCAGGTCCAGAATGCCTGAGCATCCCCAGGGAGTATCTGCTTTGGCCAAGCCCCAGCAGGCAGTGGGCAGAGCACAGAGGGCAGGATGCTGGGCTCCGTGGTGTAAGGTCCTGGGGCTGTGGCCCAGTTCTGGGATGGGGAGGGGATGATAAAAAGCTCCCCATGACCCAGCAGTGTGCCCCTGAGCCCAGACCCTCCCCCCCCCCAATCCCGTGTGCTGGGCTGCACCCCCAGAGCATGAGCAGCAGCTCAGGGAGGGGATTCTCCCCCTAAAGGGGCTCCAGGAGACCTGGAGAGGGGCTTTGACAAGGGCCTGTGTGCCCCCCGGCCCCACAGCTCCCACCTGCACATGATGTTGCGCAGCTTCTCCAGGTTGGCGGGGGTGAAGTACCAGTAGTTGCGGTCACAGCGCTGCACATCCTTCTCGATGCGGTGCAAGTTCACCGTGTACATGTCCAGGAGCTCTGCCTACCCAAAGCAAACGCAAAGCTGGCTTGGTTTTAAATGGAAACCAAGGAGAAAGCTGCAGGAGGGACAGGGAGCAGAGAGCCAGGCAGGACCCATGCAGTGAACAAGCCCATGCTCACCGAGTAGGTGACACCCGTGGAGGAGACAGCAGATGTTTCACTGTTGGCCAGATCAGCTACAGGCAGAGAGTCCAGCTGCGGGTACAGGCTCTCCATCTCCGGCTCCTCGGAGAGGTTATCCTCACTCTCCACCAAGCTGTGCTTCTCAGCTTCACTGTCTGCCCAGCTCTCTACCATGGGCAGGGCCACACGGTCTCCATCACGCAGGACCCCCAAGGAGCTCACTGGAACAAAGTCCACGCTTCCACCAGTGGGAAATTCCCCTTCCAGGCTGTCCTGGCCCTGCAGCTTCTCATCCTGCCCTGCACCATTGGGGTCCTGCGGGGCTGGCACATCCGATCCCCCTGCCTTTCCCTGAGAGCTGGCCGAGGACTTGGTGGTCTCCAGGGCACTGTCCTCATTGCTGAAGCTGCGCTCAGAGAACCCTGACGCGATGGAGAAGTTCTGGGACGAGGGGTGGCCGGAGTCGGGGGAACAGGTACCGTTGGGCACCGTCCCATTGGGGATCTTGCTTTGTTTGCCATCTTCCAGCTGAGCGTCTGCTTCAGGCTGCTCCACCTCATCAACAGACTCAAACACCTGCAACGCAGAGCAAAGAGCCCCTGGGAGTGAGCCAAGGCCCCGTTCTCAGCACACTGCTGGGAACACGGGCATTCCGTCCCCAGGAGCTGCATTCAGACAGCAGTGGGGAACAAGGAAGATTTGCTCTACATGCGCAGGGCTCCTACAAGCACCCAGTGCAGGAGAGCTCAGAGGACTTGAGGGCATTTCAGTTTGCCAACACTGTGCCTGGCTGCAGCTCCACATTTTTGCTGTAGTGAAAGACAGCCAACAGCTGAGCATCCAGCTCTGCCTCATTTAACCAGCCTTGGGGGATATATGGGCACATCTCAGCCTTTATGTTCCCCTGCCTGCATTGTGGCAGGTCAGTGCTTGATGATTTACACAAATCAGAGCCCACAGCCCCAGCTCCAAAGGACTGCACTTTCCTCAGCACAGCACAGCGAGCAGAGCATCACTCTCCCAGGCTGGTTAAACACACGGCCACCAACACACGGGCCCTCAAGTGGGAAGACCACATGGGGTTGGTCCTGCAAGCCCAGGCTGGTGAACATCACCCACCACTGGCACTGAGTGGTTCTGAGCTGGATGGCACCCAGGGGTCCTGGGGTCACTTTATCCCCCCAGCTGCTGCTTGGTCTGACAGAAACCACCGTGCTCATTGACCTGCCCAAGCTGGGGCCAAGTGCCGCAGGCTGCTGGGTGGCCTGAAGGAGCAGAGGGGACAAGGTGCTCACCTGGGTGCTGGAGCTGGAGTCACTCTGCAGCCGGGCATGATTCTGTCGGCCGGAGCTGCAGCTCTGCGAGGACTGAAAGAGAGGGGAGAGGACACTGAGAAGGCAAAGAGCATGGGGAGAGGCTGAGGCCAAGCTGGCAGAGGTGGGCACATCTGCAGGCACAGAGCCAGTGAAAATGCACCCCATAAACTCCCGGATTGGACCCATGCGAGATGCTCACATCACACAGCTCTGCCCTGCTCATCAGTTTCAAGCCCAGCGCCCTGCCCCAGCCTGCCACTGAGGGCCTGCTGGGGAAGATGACGAAGGCCAAGCCTCCAGCCAACCCAGCACATGTGGGTCTGAGGGAATCGCTTCCTTCTGGCCCCCAGAGAGCCCATGCTGCCTCCTGGAGAGCAGATTCCTACAAACCCCTGTCCTAATTTGGCAGCATCACAGCTTGCCCCATCCTGGTTCGCATAAACCACGAAGTCACAGCCCATAAACCACCCTTCTGAGCACATTAATGGCTTTTTCTTTCTCTTAAAGGACAAATACTGATGTTTTGAGCCACACTCAGCTGAGGCAGACCCTCTAAAAGCCAACTGCACCCTGTTCTGGCTTCTAGCTGAAGCAGAATAGGAAGGGTTGGGCTTTGCTGTGACCAGTTCTGTGCTCTGCCCCATGGATTCCCTCTGGGCAACCAGCCCCCTTGTCATTCAAGCCATCCCAGCACCAGGCTTACCCCGGCACAGGAGCCTAGAGAGCTTGGGATGCAGGGACATCAGGCACAAACAATAGGGCTCTCAGAGAGCAGAGCCCTGTGAGCTGGAGCTGTCCCAGCCTCGTGCTGCGGGTGTTCACTGGGCAGGGCTCTGGCGCACAGAGGAAGGGTGACAGCTTTCCTCCACTGCCATGGGAGCGGTTGCTAACAGGAAATGTCAGCGTGAGATGGGAAAAGGGAGAACTTTTGTGTGTGAACTCCGGCAGCTCCCTTCCCAGGCGTTCCCAGAACAGGCAGAGGTGGATACGAAACAACAGCAGCAGAGATGCAGCAGGGGTCACAGAATCATGGAATGGTTTGGGTTGAAGGGACCTTAAAGCTCATCCAGTTCCAACCCCTGCCATGGGCAGGGACACCTTCCATTGGATCAGCTTGCTCCAAGACCCTGTGTCCAACCTGGCCTTGAACACTGCCAGGGATGGGGCAGCCACAGCCTCAGCACCCTCACAGGGTGCAGCCCCCTCTGCCGATCCCCTGCAGAGCTGAGCCATCAGCCCTTCCACACAGACCCTGGTTCAGATTTGCCTTCCTCGATCTACCCCTGTGTAACCCACACTCAGGACTGAGCTCATCCCTTCCCCAAAGGAAACAGAGGACTCCAGAGCTGCGCCTACCGAGCCCTTTCCAGCCTGGCCCGCTCCGGCAGCATGAGGTCAATAACCCAGCACTGCTGAGCCACGCTGCTCTGCTCCAAGGACAAAACCCACACGGAAACACTCCGTGCACTCTGTTCCCAGAGCAGCCTTTCCTTTAGCAGCCTTTTCCCCCCACACCCTTGGTAGACCCCTTGGTTTGGGCTGTGGATCTGACTCCTCACTGCACTGCTGGAAGCTAGACCCATGGAGCTGGGTGCCAGCAGAATAGGGAACATGGAGAAGGGAGCCAAGAAGCCCACTTAGCTGTTTCACAGCCCCTCAGTGCCAGAAACATCATCTTCCTCCCTGGCTGACCCCCTGCTCGCTCCTCCCTTCCACCCCTGCCTCCAGGGCCTCTGTGCCCAGCACAGATGCAGACCTGGTCAGTGCTGCTGTAAGAACCAAAGCACATTTGTTAGACCCCCAGTACACCACTCGGACCAAAACCTCATGGTCAGCGCAGCACCGCACACTATGGAAACAGGGGTCATGCCATGGGAGATGCCTCCTCCCGCTTCTAAGCACTGCAAGAGCACATGAAAGGTGGGTAAGAAAGCCCCAGCTCTAACTTGCATGGACTGCAGCGAGCAATGAGGTGTGGAGGCAGACACAGGGCAGGGAAGGAGGGTGAGCAAGGACCAGGTACCCCATAGCAGAGGCCAACACGAAGCTGGATGAGCAGAGCCCTCACCTCATTGCTGATGGTGGAGTCCCTGTGCATCATCCTCTGGAGGTGGGAATCCAGGCTGGCCCCTGAGGAGCACTTGGCCAGAGCAGCCGCATGCGACTCCTTCTCCCGCTGGCGGACGATGGCCTCGCAGCCCAGCCACTGCGCCATGGTGTGCTCGTAGCACGTGCGCGTCTGCTCGTCCGCCTGCGGTGCGGGGATCAGACACAGGCACTGGGAATGCTGTCCTGGGGGAGCCCGGGACCAGCCCCTCCTGCAGCCCCAGCAGCCCTGCACAGGGAAGTGCGCGCTCCCATGAACCACGGCGCAATGCAGGTCACCCATCTCTGGCCCTGCTGCACAAAAAAGGATGTGGGTGGGATGGAGAGGGTCCTGCCTAGAAAGGTCCCTTCCAGCCTGGGATTCTGAGATCCTGTGGTCTGCACAGTGCCAGCCAGAGCCTGACCCACAAAATCAGGATGGAAAACGACCACCCCTCTGCTCCCTGCCTGGTTATGTTGGAACACAACCAACCAGCAGCTGCACATGGGAGCCCAGGCTTGCTCCTATCAATTCCTGTTTCCCCAAGTCCTTCTCCCACCTCCTACCACTGCAGTACAAAGGGGACAAAATACCCAATGAGTTCACAGGGTGGGCTCTGGCACAGAGACACTTCAAGCTGTGAAGTGCCCAGAGCACAGCAATGCAATGCACAAGGCTGCTGAGCACCTCCATCCCCTCCTGTACCCACACCAACCTCCTTCCTTTCTGCCTCTGTCATTCCAAACTGGTAATGGCCCAGCAGGAAGGGCCAGACAGCCTTCCTGATCTCATGCTGGATCCCACCATAGTAGATCAGCCGCAGCAGCTCCTGGTCCTCATAACTCTATGGGAAGAGCTCCAAGTCAGTGCACACACAGCCAGGAGCACAGCCCATCTGCTAACACACACCAGGACAATCATGGCCTGGCCATGCTGCCTTCCAGCACCCCGAGCACTGCCCAGACACTGCCCACTACAGAAATCACTGCCCCTCATTGCAGTTGATCTCTCCGATCTCTGTTTGGGGTTAAGTGGAGCCAGAGGCCCCTGTGGGTGGATATTCTGGGAAAGACTGACCAGGAAGCAGCCACCAAACCCACCCAAGTAACGATGCTACAACAACTGAAGTGATGCTGCCCAGTACCTCCCAAGCCCCCCCCAGCAGCTATATCCCAGGAGTCCCGGCCCTACCGTGCTGTCCTGCAGGTATCTCTGCCAGATGTCCACGGTCAGCCCTGAGCTGGCGCTGCAGGGCACATCAGGGGACACGATGTTGTGGTTCACCAGGGCCGAGAGGTGGGTGCGCACCGTGGAGAGGTGCCTGCAATAGGCCAGCCCTGCGCCGGGCAGAACCAAACATTCAGCCACAGAACCCAAGGAGCCGTGAGGATGCAGAACAGGAGAAAGCTCTGACTGAGGGCCCCTGAGAGAGACCCTCAGCTCCACTCCTAGTCCAGATCCCAGGACCTCGTGCTGTGCCCACCCCACATCCCAAGGCACCATGGATGTGGCAAGTACTCACAGCCGTAGAAGGCCCGGGAGAGGATCTGGTACTTCATGTTGTCACACAGGAGCTTCAGCGGAGCTCTGCCAATACAAAAACATTGCATGTGAGAAGAGGAAATGCTCTGTGTGTTCCCTCAGCCCCTGCTTTGATCTGACTGCTCCAGCTTTGCATTCAGAGATGCCCACAGGCCCTCTGCTCAGCCTGAGAGCAGCAATTCCTGCTGCCAGGACACGGCCACAGGGCAGCTGAGGTGTCCCAGATGAGGGGACAAGCCCCACTTGAGGCTGGAAACATCCCACTGGTCCCTGTGCAGCCAAGGAGGCTGGAGGCACCACTTGCACTGTACCAGCTCCAGTCCAGCAAGCAGCTGAGCTGTCTCCTGTTACCCTGCTCTGTGTTACCTGCGCTTCCCAAAGCAAGCAGTAGAGCTGTTGTACCTTTCATGGCTGCAGCCATTGGGAGGGCCACCATCAGAGGAGCCACTCTGGGAGCAGGAGGAGCAGGAGGATTTGCGGGTGCTGGGTTGCCACATGGGAGGCAGAGCAGAGCCTGGTGCATCCATCAGGTCCTGGGGCACTGCGAGGGCAGAGAGAGGAGCATCGGCTGCTGCCTGCACTGCCCCCAGGCGAGACACAGGAGGCCCGAGAGGAGAGCTTTAAGCAGCAACTGCAGCATCCCATCCATGCAAGAAGGCTCCAGAGCAGGTAATGGCTGCACCAGCACTGGTGAGCTCAGGAGAAAGGGAAGGAAGCAAAGTGGATTGATTAAAGAGAGCAAGAGAGAATCATCTGCTAATAAATACAGTGCCTTCAGCAAGCTCATCTGTGTGCTGACCTCGGCAGAGAACAAACACCCAACCCACAGAGACTAAGGAGAAGGGGCTGCAATAGATACCACACAGATGAGGAGGAACAGGAGTGAAATCAACCGTTGTCCCAGGAAAAGTGGAAGTGAAAAGCTCCCATCTCTCAAGCATTCAGATCCCATCCAAGAGGCAGGGAAAGAAGGGAGCATCCAAATCACACAAGAGAGAAAGATTTGATGACGAGGTTGAGCGGGACAGCAGGAGCAAGGAGCTCTTCCTGTTGTCACTTGCTAAATCCCTGCTGAAACTCAGAAATGCTATTTCAGGGGCCTTGGACACAGCTCAGGTACTGCCTCACGCTGGTCATGCTGAGCAGCTTGGCTGCTGTCCTGCCTGGAATAGCTCCTGCCCTTCAGTCTTGGGCCTCCCTAGGAGAAGGTGAACTGTGGGATGGAGGAAGAAGAATGAAGAATAATCCTATTTACTCCTCCTTGGAAATTAAATCATGGCAGAAATTCTATCTTCCAGACAGGAGAAGGTTCCTCCCTCACCCTAGCTCTCACCAATTCCCTGTTTGTGATGCTGAATAACTGATCCTGGCAAGAAAGAGGTTGAAATATCCCCTTGAAAGCCTCTTCCCTTTCCCTCTGAGCCAGTGCCGAGGGGTTGGTGACAGTCAGGACAGCTCTGCAGGAACTGTCAAGTGACAACACAGGCGAGCAGCTGCAGCGGACACCAATGACAGCCGCATTACGCTGATGCCGAGCGGTCCCCAGAGGGGCAAAGGGAGGTTGGGACGTGATGGGGAGCCTCAGAAACCACTTAGGGGTCACCACCATCCTGCTCGCAGCTGCAGTCCTTGTGCTCCTCCCTCTCATTGCACTGGTGGAGATCACAGAGGCAAGGAACAGCTGAAAATGGCCATTAATGGGAACTAGAGACACAGAGAGAGGACAAAGGCACAAATCAAAGGGGATAAAGGCAGAATCCATCGAGAAGAGAGAACTGATGCAGTTCCACCCCCTCTGGGAAGGTCCACAGGAACCTCACAGACTTGGATAATGCCAGCTGAAGAGATTGCAGCAATTCATTTCACTGAAGCCTTGGCCCCCAGCATGGAATTACGGGGTAGATCAAAAGGAAGCTGCAGAAAGGAGCATCTCCTTCTGGTATTTTAGCCTTAATCAGATCTTGATCTGACTCACTGAATTGTGTTAGTCAGCTAAAGGCAGGGAGAACTAAGTATAATCTTAACTGACGTTATGGAGGAGTCACAGGAGATGTGATTGCTCCCTTCCAGCTTCAAAATTACAGGAACAAGTTTCTGATCCAATTTTGTAGCTTTTAAAAACCCTCCACAAGTTCTACCACACTCTTGGTTTCCCCCTTATAAAGTCACCCACGATGCTCCCAGAAGTCAGAAACTGGTATCCCACGGAAGAGTGAGGATAAATGCAGTCATTTCAGTGAGCACATTGCTCACATCATTCCCAACCAGGCATTTGGTTTGGTGAATCCAGCAGCATCCTCTCCTTTGCCCTGTGAGCCAGGGAGTGAAGAAATATGGCTCAAGCCTGCCAGCACCCAGAGAAGGTGCTGTCATCTCTCCTTTGCACTGCAGAAGGACATAGATGGATCTAATGCAGCACTTGCTGAGCTGGCCTGGGGATAGCAAGAGAAGAATCAGCCCTGGAGGCTTGTGATGGTGAACAGTGACCCCCAAGGAACGTGACCAGAGTGCCCCTTACTACTGAAACAATGTGCAAGGATTTCTTTCTTGTGGCCTCTCGTGCAGCTGCAGGGAAGGACTCCCCAGCAAGTGAAAGGTTAAAACAAATAACCCCCAGCCCATACATGACTAAAGGCAGCACTGCTACAAGCAATGCCCATTGCCCTGGAACCACCTCCTGGCATGATGCGCCACGCACCTGTCAGTGCTGCACCCCTGCCTGCTCATGCATCCCCTGATAACCCACCCTGAACAGTGCCCCTGCACTCACCGAATTCAGCCTGTGTCCCTGGGTAGATGATCCTGAAAACATAATCCGTGGCTTCATCATCTTCCTTGTCTGAAGCAGACTCAGAGGAGCCCTGGGGGCTTCGCTTCCTCAGCTTGGGAAACACCTTTCCCTAGGGGAACAAAACCTGATCTTCACAAGCCACCCCATGGGTCAGCATGGTCAGTGCTTCACTTGCCAAACTCCTAACCTGGATGATGTCTGCACCTTCCCCATGCTGAAGCAGCCTCTGGATTGTGCACAGTGTGTATACCCCACACAGCATGGCCAGCTCCATGAGAACCAAAGCTACGATGCCTCATGGCGAGCACCATCTCCCTTCTGATTTGCCCTGGAGGGTCTGTTTAGCTGGTCAAGGCCACGAGCTAAACCAAACTGACATATCCCAAGCCCATCTTCCTTAGCTTTGGGAAGGTTGTTTCAAACCAGAAGCCACTGATGTTGGCCCGAGCATCCTCCCCATCGTCTCTGCTCTGAGACACTCCACAAGGGAACACCAGCAGGAGCCCACAGTGCCTGGGCCCAGAACAAGCCTGGTTTCAGGTGCCTACCTTTCCCCGCTGTGACCAGAGGGGTGGATCCAGCTGCCCATGGGGCAGGAGCCCGTTCTCCAGGCAGGACAGGAACTGCAGCAAGTGCCCTCCTCTGGGAAAGCGCAGCGGAGGCCTCTGAATCCCATCCTGGCTCACCAAGACAACCGTCCCACCGCTGTCTACTATTAACAGTGACAGCAGAGAGGAGAGACATGAATGAGGGACACATCACCAGTCAAACAGGCAGGGGCAGGAAAGGAAGTTGAGGAAATTGTCCTTCTGGTACGGAGAAGGAAGGCTCTTCCTTGTCTGGATTCATCTACAAGTCCATTACAAGTCTGGAGGCCTGGAGAACGCTTGCCTAGATTCCACCCTTGAAAACCATGGGACATTGCTCTGCATGGAGCACCTCCCAGCTAAGGAGCTGGGTTAAAGGTTCTCCTAGAACACTTACATAGTAGTGACCACCCAGACCTCTGGACACCTGCCCTCGACCTCAGCTGAAGCTTCCCCATACACGCACTCCCCAGAGATAACAAAGCAAGTGCCAAGGTGCCAGCACCCTCCAGCACCCTGGTTCCAGCTTTACCTTGCTGATGACAGTGCAAGTACACGATCTCCTCCAGGCGAATAGTCATGGCATAGTCCCAGTACACACTGGAACAGAGAGAGAGGAAGTTGTAAGCTTCAGAGATGCAAGAGGCTCTGCCTCTGTTCACATCAGCTCCAGATCCTGCTTCCAGCTACCCTGAGGAAGCCACAGAAAGAATGAGGTCCCAGCAGCAGAGCGACTGCCACAAAGCCAACCTGAGCAACAGCATCCCTCTAGAACGCTGGCACAACATCTCACCCCACCTCCTGCAGTTCACCTCTCCCACCTCAGGCCTCCTTCCCCATCACCTTCCCCTGTTACAGACTCTAGGATGATTGTTTTGCTCTGCAGTCATGGGGAAAACACCCTGATGGGCTTGGACACCAGATCCAAGCCCTGAACCTGGGGATCATTTCCCTCTCCTCTGCCCCAGGCACTGGGAACCAGTCACCTCTTCTCATAGTCCAGATCCCCCACAGAGCCGTTCATCAGCTGGTTGGGAGTCCACTTCAGTGCCATGATGTCTGCAGTCTGGTGAAGGGACAGGTACCCCGGGATTGCCTCCATGTCATCTCGCTTGAGAAACACAAGGAGAGAAGGAGCTGGTGAGAGCAGGCTGGAAGAGGCCAGGAGCACGAAGCATCAACCGCCTCAGTGTACCAGAGCCTGATCCTCTGAGCTCTTTGGGTTTCCAGGTGAGAGACCCAGCATGGCCCCTCAGAGCCTTCAGCAAAGCCACCCGGACACCTGAGGAGGCTGGAGAGGAGCCTGAGGCACAGCAGCTCCACATAAGCCATTTGCACCTCACTTGACTGCAATAAGCAGGCAGGGACTGGAGGAGGCATTCTGTGGCCTCTGGTCATGAGTGGGCAGGAAAGGAGCCTGTCTGTACTCAGATAGAAGCAGAGCTCTGCCATTCCACTTGGGAGGACCCCAACAAACCCAGTCCAGCCACTGCCTTCCCATGTCACAAATGAGCCTGTGCTTTCCTCCATCAGATCTCTTTGGGATAGGCGGGGAGCAGAGCATTTTAAAGGGTAGATGCCCCAGCAGGTACTCACTGGCTGCACCAGGACATTGTTCTTGCCATAGAGGAGTGTGGCTCGGGAATTCTGGTGCAGCGACTCCACGTAGTCCCTGGCAGACAGTGATGGCCGATCATCCATGCTGCCACTCGAATGCCGCTTCTGGATCTGGAAAGAGATCCATCTGCAAACATGAGCTGAGCACAGACACCTCTTCCTTTCACAAAGCTTCTCTTGAAGCTCATTCCCTTCTCACTTACAAAGTCACTGCTAGAAATCACAGAATTATAGAGCTGGAAAAGACCTTGAAGTCCAACTTTCACCCTTTTCCCTTGTGTCCTCTAAAAGGTTTCCTGGCTCTGGCCAAGCTCAATTCTGTACTTAGAGAAACCCCAGGAGTGGGCTTTGTTTGCAGTAAACAGAGCAGACTTCAGCTGCCTTTGCTCTTTGTTCATGCACGATGCTCTCACAGGGCACACACCCCCTATGCGGTGCTGTGTTGATCCCAGTCTCCACAGCCCCTGCTCCCAGCACTCCGGGCTGGAATATCCAAGGAGCTGCCCTGCCACACTCACGCAGAGCGCCGGGCGCTTGGTGGGCGAGTCCTGGCGGCAGTGGGAGCTGTGGATGCGGTGCCTCTGCACCAGCTCATCCGCAGAGGGGTCTGTCCAGAAGTGGTCGGCGGTCTTCATCTTCGTGTACTCCAGCGCGCAGGGCCCCACTGTGCAGAGAAATCACCAACAAGGAACCGTCAGGGCTGTCCCAGTGCCCGGGGTCACCCCAGAGCAGAGACTTCAGAGGGGCTGGGCAGCCCTGGCAGTGAGCAGATCATAGAATCATAGAATAGCGAGGGTTGAAAAGGACCCCAAGATCATCCAGTTCCAACCCCCCTGCCATAAGCAGGGACACCCCACACTAAACCATGGCACCCAAGGCTCTGTCCAACCTGGCCTTGAACACTGCCAGGGATGGAGCATTCACAACTTCCTTGGGCAACCCATTCCAGTGCCTCACCACCCTAACAGGAAAGAATTTCTTCCTTAGATCCAATCTAAACCACCCCTGTTTAAGTTTGAACCCATTACCCCTTGTCCTCTCACTACAGTCCCTAATGAAGAGCCCCTCCTCAGCATTCCTATACCCTTCAGATACTGGAAGGCTGCAGTATAACCCCCAGCCTGATGGATCACATGCAGTGCAGCACCACACTGCTCCTCAGCCCCCAGCCTTGGCCCTGCTTCATGCCCATCAGTATCACTGAAGCTTGTGCAAGCTCAGCCTTGCCACTCTCCATCTCTCTGCATGGCTCAGCAGGACTGGGAACACAGGTTTGGAAAGCAGCCTACCAAAGTAGGGTAAAGAGGAAAGCGTTACCCAGTAAAGATGCAAGAATTGGCCCATCCACAGGGTCCATCAGGAGAGCTTCTTTCTCATAGTACTTACTAGAAGAAATAAAAGCAGGATCTGTAGCATTTCAACCCCCTGTGACTACAGAATGGTTTTAAATCACTGTGATGCCCTTCTCTTTCTGTATCATTCCTCGATGGTGAGAGGGCAAGAAGCCCTTAAGGGGCTGTTTCTGCTGGCTGTGAAACTCCTGGTGAGCAGCAGCATGCTGCAAGCACCACCATCTCCTAACAGAACACCCCCAGCACTGGAGATGACAGCTCCCCAGCACAGGACACCCCAGCATGCAGCTTCCAGAAGACAAGGACATGGCAGTCCCTGACAACCCAGCCATAAGCAGAGCAAATGTGGCCCCAGTTAAAGCTCCCTTTAACTGAGGGAGTATATGGTGGCCACCAGCAGCAGGTATCAGAGTCCAGGTATCAGTATCTGGTATCTGTCCCATTCTCTGACCCACTGGGGCACAGCTCAGCCAGCAGCACCTCAAGAACCATCAGAGGCGCAGATCCTGGTAGTGAGTTTGGATGAGCAATTGGTAGTCCCATGCCAGCACTCACCTGCTGTTTTCTACCAAGTAATGGACGATTTTATCCAGGACCTTTTCAAAGAGAGCCGTGCGGATCCAGAGGTGTTTGATGGCTTGAGGAGACAGGTTGGGCAGCTTCGGCATCTTGCGCACATTCTCTGGGATGCCCTGGACCTGATTTCGTCTTCAGGGGTACAAGGGAAAAGACAACATCATTGAGCACTGCATGAGCCCAGGGCACTCCTGGCGTCCTGAGGGACAGGAAGCCAGGGTCTCAGTGGTGACTGCAGTGCTCAGGGAACAGAGGGGAACAGAGCTCTGGACACCATTGCCTTCGTCTGTTCCGTCCCCTGCTCCCGAAGACCCACATCTGTATTTGAACACTGACTTCATTGAATCAGTTTCCCACTGTGCAGGAACCTTCAAACAAGCCCCTGCCTCATCAGAGTCCTCCAAGCCCATACTCCTTTCCCACTGGTGCCTGAGGACAGCAGTTTACAAGCAAAGAGGTTTATCTTAGCATAAAGATTCCTGCTCCCAGGTAGCTGCTCCATCCATCTCCCTAGCTCCTGTCCAAGGATGAGTAAGCAATTCCCAAACAGAAGCTGAATTACTGCAGGTTCAAGCCCTGCACACTGAGGCAGACCAAATTTGGTTCCAGCTGGCTTAGTGCTCTGGTCCATCAACTGTGACAGCTCAGGAGCAAACAGGATGAGCTGTCCCTGAGCACAAGGAAGTAAGAACTTGTCCATCCCAGCTTAAACTACAACTGCAGCTCACAGTGCCCTAAAAGATGAATCAGTTCAGTCAAGGTATGAACATCCCAGGTCAGGACCCTGCTCCTCTGAAGGAGCAGCTCCTCCTGTAGAGCCTCAAGCTGGACACTGCCATCCGCAGCAGCACCCAAACCACAGCGACCTGAGGGCTAACATCAGTGCTGGTGCCTTACGTGTTCTCGATGAGCTGCTCCAGGTCCTGCACCTTCCTGCAGAGCTCCTCTGCCAGTGGAAAGCTCTTTCCCACCTTCATGAAGAGAGCTGCTATCTTGTTGCTGCGCAGGAACCCTGCTGCCCGTCGCTTCAAGCCGAACAAGACGCAGGCCTCCACCGCCGCTGCAACAGAGCAAAGGCGTTACCGCAGGTGCAGGAGGAGCTGGAGCTTGCAGCACAAGCCCTGGTCCCCTGCTGCAGCCCTGCCTCTACTCCGCAGCAGGAACACTTCCCAAGGGGACACCAGTGCCATGTCCCACTTCTGCCTAAGCAGATGAGGGAACCCAGATGCCTTCTGAGGCCGGCAGCAGACAGCAGCACTGCTTTTCTGCCTGCAGAGGCATCAGCTCTGATGAACAGAGGCACCATTTTAGTGTTGCAAACCAGAAGAAAACCAGAGGTTGGTGAAGCCTTTTGGAAGTTTGCTAATCTGAACAACTACCTTAATGGAAGCACACGTGAACTGTGGAGCTGTGGATATGCCAAGATGTCAGCATTTCAAATGAAAGTTCACTTGTGCCTGCTAAAGTAGATCCAGGTCTCCGTGAAACCACCTGAGGGAGCAGCCAGGTGGATGGACTTGGCTCATTCTCATTTACCTGACCAACCAACATTCCATCACCTTACAGGGCTGGTGATGAAATGGGAATGTGCAGCTTTCAGATCACAGAGGTGGTACTTCCATGCCTCCACCAGCTGTGAGCAGGGTTGGGGCTTCTCAGAGCACTTTGCTCATTCATAAAAGCAGCACTGTGCTCCCAGCCTTTGTTCCCAAACACCAGGATCCGGCTCTGCTACACAACACCCTCACCGCAAACAGATCAATGTTCACACTGGAGAGCCTCAGAACACCCAGAGGTGACATCCTGCTGTCAGCACCATCACCGTGGTGGTCCCAGCAGAGCAGCATGGCTGGAGCCACTGCACTCAGGGTGACTTTCACAGGGTCATCGTGAGGGGCACCAGACTCGAGGTCCCTCTGCTCACTCAGCACATGAGTTCCTCTCTCTGCTGTGCTCATCACAGCCACCATTGCTAAGGCAAAGCCTTGCACAGGGACTGTGACTTGGTCAGTGCAGCAGGCATAAACCACAGTGAGTGCTCAGCTCCCTGCCCAGCTCCATAGAGAGCAGGAGCCCCAGGATCTTGCTGTGCCGGTGATGGGTGATGGTGATGACTCCACAGAAAGATACACACACATCCAGGCTCCACCACAATCTGTTTGCTGGAGTCCCCTGGGATGCTCAGGATGGATGCCTGGTGTCAAACACTGACTTATTAAACCAGCTGATCAAAGCCCTGGAAAGCTACACAGACCCACAGCTCTGCAGGGTATTGATCTGGGTCTGACACGCTCTCTGCTGCACCAGCACCCTCCTTCCTCAGGACCAAAGCTGGGCCCCCCCTGCAGCAGCCCAGCAGATGCTGATCCACCTCTCGCCTGGAAAGGCTTTTTCCCTGCAGCTGAGCAACTCTATGGAGACATTAAAAAGAACCATTTCATGCAGACCCATCAACATCAGCTCCGAGGGCCGTGAGATGCTCTCATTATCTCTGCCCTGCTTACTGCCATGCCTGATTTCACCGCAGAGCAGGCAGCATCTGAGGTGCTGCAAGACACATCCTGATGGCCAAAAGGCCTCCCAGCTCGCCCCAGCAAGACACAGGGGTCATCAGCACCTCTGCTCAATGTCATGGCCTGAACCTCTCCCAAACTCCATTCCTGCTGGCAAACAACATGCAAATGTGCAATGTCCTTCGGAAAAACTCTCCCTGTGTTTTCCCAAGGGATTAGAGGCTTCAGCACCCAAACTCCTGGCAAAAGACTAAAGATATTTCTGGCCTGGCACAGTTCAAACCACTCAGACCGAGCAATAAGGCAGGCCCAGCACTGATATGGACAACAGACCCCTTGGCTCACGCAGGCCCCCAACCCTGCCGCCAGCTCCTCATCAGCATCCCAGGGCAGCCTGAACGTGACAGATGCCAACTCATGTTTGTCTGCTTCAAACCCTTCCCTGGAGGCAGAGCAGGGCTGCTGGGGGCAGCTGCTCTTTCCTGCCACACCACTGGTCTCATTGAAGGGCTTTGCAGCTCACTGCCTGCCCAGAGGAGGAGGAGGAGGGCTCTGGGAGGAAGGCCACTCTCCCTAGGCTCTCAGAACACTCTGCTTGGCAGGGAGAAAGGTTCTTTGTGTCATGGAGAGCTGCAACATGAGGAAGGTGCACAGACCATTCACATAGGAGAGCAACAGCACAAGGTGCAGACCCCAGAAGCCACTGAAGGCGCAGCAGCATCACGAAGAAGCCAGAAGGAGCCAAGGAGCCCCTCATGCCTGGATGCCTCAGCTCCGTGCCGCAGGAGCCTATAAATAATTGCAGGCTGCGAAGCCTCGTGCTGCACAGAAAAGAGAGAATGAGTCACACCTTGCTGCCTGCTCCGCTCTTTCGATGCCATTCCGCACACAAAGGGCCTCAAACAAGCATCCACATGTCATTTGTGTGAGGAGGAAAGGAAGGTGGCGGCATCTCTGCTCCCCAAAGCGGGGAAGGAGACCTCACAGCTCCCTTCTCTTTCTGTTCTGTGCCTGGGGATGCTGCAGCCTTCCTCAGTGGTGACAGTGCTGCACGAGCCTTCCCAGAGCAACATCTCCAAAAGGCAGTTGTCATCACTCCTGTCATTCACTTCCCAGCCTCCACATTAGAAGCTGCCCTTCAGCTCTCTAAGGATTGATGAGCACTGGTTCCCCTCCATACGCTGCCCACCAGCAGCCCCACGGCCCCAGCCTGGGTGTGCTGATGTGCCTGTAACAGCTCTGCTAAGAGCCATGGGCACAGCAAGAGCTCCAAGCTGCGGAGGAGCAGAGGCTGCCATCCCCTCCCTTGCAGTCCAGGGCTCCTGGTGCTGGACCAGAGGCTCCCCAGCAGCTTCAGCCTCAGGATAAGAGGAAAGTTTCTTGCTTTGCCCCTTAAAGAAATTTGCTCGACCTGGAGTGGTCCCTCCCAAGGCCCTTGCTGCAGGGACAGCCAGCATCCATCCCGCCTAAACACTGCTTCTCTTTGGAAAGCAGGGAAGGTTTCCCAGCAGCTCTGTGCCCTGCAGGAAGGAAGGGCCTGGAATCTGCCTCAGGGATTCCCTATAGACCTGCAGGACCAGGATGAGCAGGAAGGCCATGGCTGGTCAGAAGGCTCAGGCCAAGGGAGGACACACCATCACCTCCACTCCATGGCAGCACTCTGCAGCACCAGCACTGCTGCCTGCATGCTCAGCCATTGCCCTGTGTTGCCATAGACACTATCAGGAGCAGGGAGCGCTGGCACCACGTGGGTAACATGGGAGCCACAGCTGGAAAACTGGGTAGCAGGCAGTGGGAGCACAGCTTCCTCCAGCAGAGCTGCAGGGCCTCTAACTGCTCCCATCAGCAGTCCAGAATAGGATCCTTGTCTTGCAAAATTCAGGGAGCATCCCAAAGAGGGCAATTCCAATTGGAGTTGGATTGACCTCACATATGCAAGCAGGAAAGCATAAGTGGGTAAAACACTTGGCCCTTCAGCAAACTGCCTCCAGCATCTGCCCAGTGCTGTCAGTGAGCAGCAATGACAGCTCCCACATTCACAGCACCCCAGAGCAGCACCTGGCAAGACAGATACTGTGTCTGGCAGGGCAGTGCATTGCAAAGCTGAGTGCTGCTTTACATAGCATTGCCAAGAGAAGGGGCTACAGACAGGTCCTAAACCAAAGGCACTATTGAACAAGGCTGTGTGTAAGCCAGAGGACAGCAAGGGACTTACTCTTCCTCCATACTGGTCATTTGTGTCTCCCAAAACCAGCATCCACCTCTCAGACAGCTGAAAAGGGGCACAAAGAACCTGTTCTATGCCCAGGACTACAACATCCTCACTCATCCAAGGGGCAGCAGGGTAAGCACTTCAGGCATTAGACCCACTGGCTTCTGCCTAGGTTTAACATCATCACACCTGCCCAGCCGGACCCCGCAGACTGGGTGGCTGAAGCTGCTCAAGAAGCCTCTTTACCTGGGCATTAACGGTGAGCAGTGAGCACAGTGCACACCAGACACAGGCAACAGCCAGCAGCTCCTTGGGAGGCTTTTAGGAAACCCTTTGCCAAGGTTTTGATGGATCCATCCTGAAACACTTCCACACTCACAAAACTGTCACCCCCGTAGAAGCAGCAGAGATGAAGAAAGCAGGTTGAGTGTGAAGCACAGCATCCTGAAAGCAGCACGGTATCAGAGCACATCTCCCACCAACTCCACTTGAAATTCCTCCAGCCTCCCTGCTCCTGCACTGGGGCAGACTGGAGGATCCTTCCCATAAATTCCTCTTCTGTCACAGCAAGGAAATATTTAGATTTCTGTTGAATTGGTTCTCAAGGGACTTAAAAATAAAACATTATTTCTGGTGCTCCTTCAGTGCGCGCGCTGCCGACATCCCGCCTCCTGTGACACATCCCAGGGTATTTTAGGCACAAAGTAAAGGCCTCAGCGACTCAGACCACTGCCACAACAACTCATCCCCCTCCAGCACCAACCACCTTCCCAGCACTGCACCGTGTCCCCAGGAATCACTTGTACCACAGCCCTGGATCCCAGCACGGCTCCAGCCCCAGCCTGTGCCAACACCCCCCACCAGACACTCACCACAGAAGGAGATGATGTGGCTGCTGTCCTCATGCACAAACTTCCTCGTCACTGCCTCCTCCATGATCTGTTTTACCTGTTGAGCAGAGGCCCCGTTAGAGAAAACACTGAATGACAGCCACAGAACAGAGTGAGGATGCCAGTGGTGGAGATGCTCTGCTTGCTCTGTGTCTGAAGGAAGCCTCCTCTGCTCTCTGGCTTTCCTAATCACCTCTAACAGCATGTGTGGTCTCATGGAGAACCAAAGCATCTTTGCTTGTGGATATTTCAAACAGTCAGGTATAACAAAAAAGGGTTGTTTTGGTTTTGAGAAACTTCCAAGTCAGAAAACAATGAGCAGAGAGCTAAGTGTGGGAATCCAGCACCATTTAGGTAAGAGATCTCTTACCTAAGTTAACCAAGTCTCCATACTTCCACAGCATTGTTATGTTCCTTCATTTTACATGGATTTGACGAATGCCACATGACAGCTGTCCTGAATGACTGTAACCACCCATCAGTGCCAAATCCAGTGATCTCCTGGCACCCAACATGATGGCACTGCTGTGCATGCAGCATTCCTGATCAGTGCTGCCCTCTGATTGAGCTTCCACTGCTCACACCATATTATGGGCACCCGCTTCAGAGCAATGAGTCAAAGGAAAGCTGCCACACCAGGGGCACAACTGGGGGAAGAACATACATAGGAACCCACATAAACTGGGAGCACAACTTGTGCAGACACAAGATGGGAGCTGGGATCAACTGCAGAGCTGATGGCCTCCAGGGAGCTCCCAGGACTGCCTGGCTGCTGCACACAGGAGTCTGAGGAGCCCAGAACCACTGCTCCCAACATAAATGGCTTCACCCAGTGCCCACAGAGTGGGGGAATTCTGCTCAGGGATTCCACATGAAACACCCTTAATGGATGATGGGGGGATCTACGGTCATGTGATGAGGGCAGAGCAGCTCCAAGAGTCTGTCCCCACGTCTCAGGGAGGTTTGAGCCTTGCTCAGAAAGTGCTGGCACTGTTAATGGAGGAGGCAGCTCTAAACTGATGGCCCATGAACTGCCCCAGCTCTGCCCAACATGCTCAGTTCCCAACTGCCTTTCCTATTAAGTACAGAGTTGCTGGTGTGCCTGGATCTCATCTGCTGGTGCCTCTGCTTTTCACTCTCCGATTTCAGAAATTACAGGGGAAAGGGTTCACAGTGCAGAGATGTGGGTGGAAGAGCGGCTCTGCTTATCAGGATGTTCTTTCTGAAGGCACAAGGAGGAGGAAAGAAATAGGAGGCCCAGCCTTGGCCAAGCAAACCTTGTATTTAATAGCATCACTGGGAGAATTCAACTCCTCTGCAAGATCTAATTGAGGTCAGTTATGCACAGCTGACAGCCCCATAAAGGAAATCCTTTTACGAATATGGATTAAGGAAAAAAGACCTGTCTGAAGCCAAAAGCATCTCCCTGCATGTCAAAGCCATCAGGGCAGCTCCCAGGGCGGCACAACTCCGATATACTGGGTGCCTGGGGGAGCAGAACCAGCACCGTGACTTCTCCTGCATCCCACAGCTCAGATGGGCTGAGAGCGAGTCAGGAACTCGCAGCATTCCACTGGGATGTGCACCTCAGCTGTCTCAGGCTCAGAGCACTGGGATATTCCCTTTGGCACAGCACCATGCAGCTCCTGCAGCTCCTCCACCCTGACTCTGCGCTTGGAGCAGCGACTGCAGCTGCAGGAATGCTCTTTGCTCTGCTTCCATAAAGGTCCCTCTTCTACCTCCGTGCTTCAGTGTGGCAAGTGGCCAGCGACTGAAATTGCCCCTTACCAGGACACCTTCAGGCAAGGTGCGATGAGGGAAGCAAGCCCTTTGTTTCATTGTGCCCAATGTACAGTTCGGTCCCTTGTATCGGTGCCATGTGCTGAGCGCCATGGAAGGGGGTAACTGCAATCCTCATTCAGGCTTCACAGCTTTTAACTCTGATTCGAATATTCTCATTTGAATGTTTCATATATTCCAATTTAAGCAGTGTAATGTTTGCCAACCACCTTTGGCACAAGCATAATCTCGCTGTTCCAATACAACCCCATGGTCACAGCTGCCACAGGACCAAGGACCAGCTGGTGAGGGAGTGCCCATGGAGCACCTGGTGCCAACACAGCACAACCAACCTATGTTCTCAAGGCAGTGAGAAAAACCTTCCAAGAGACACAGTGTAGTGGAAAAGTACTCACTGCAACTAAAAACCAAACCAAACCCCTCTGTATTGACTGAGGTTATCACACTAAACACAATAGATCAAACAGAGCTAAAGAAACAGGCGTGGAAAGGGCACTGCAACAGGGGCACTGACATGGAATCAGAGAATCCTTTAGGTTGGAAAAGCCCTTTAAGTTCACCCAGTCCAACCATTCCCCAGCACCGCCCAGGCCACCACTAACGCATGGCACTGAGGCCTTGTCTCCACGGTGTGTGACCCCTTGCAGGGATGGTGGCACCAGCACTGCCCTGTGCAGCCTGCTCCAGTGCGGAACAATCCTTTCAGATGGCATCTGCAGGACAGCTCCAACCCACAGAACCCCAAAACTCCTGGCAGTCTCCTATGCTGTTGTCTGCAGATCCCAAAGGACCCTCCCACCCTAAGCAGGTTTGTAACAGTGTGAGAATGGAGAACTACACTGAACCCATGTTTGGCTCGCTCCATAGAGAAGACTTGAACAGCCTCTAAATATGCTGCATTCCAGCATTTTAATGCTAATTTTCATATTCTAGCCAGAACAATCTCAACAAATGAGGCTGCCCACTCTTTATCTAGAGCCAGCCTAAGGAAAATGAGATGTTTGCTCTTCTTTTATTAGGAAGGAAATTAAACCAGCAACTAATAATTTAGCTGTAGGTAAACTCCAGAGGAATATCATCAAGGGTTCCACAACAACCAAAGCACTCCTCCTGGCTCCAGCTGTGAGCACAGGATAAGCCACCCCTCCTCTGGGAGAAAGGAACAAGGTGTCCACACCAACTCAGCAGCATTAATTGCAGTTCCAAAGCAGAGCAGAAGACAGGCTGCTCTCACCATCACCCTCTGAGTCACTGGCTTGTGAACGAGTGAGCCTGTCCTTCTTTGCTTCATGTGCATGCCTGAATTACAAGGAAAACCATTTGTTTTCCTTCTTTCTCCATCTCCAAAGCTGGATCCACGCATGACAAGCGTTGAGAAGAGTCCTGAGATTATGGTGCTCATCTGGAGCATCCACAATCCTGATGCACCCTCTTCAGAGCAGAGATTTGAGTTTGCAGCCCCATACCTTCAGCGATGCTCCTGACCCCAGTGGTCTCAGCTTTTCCTTTGGATCCTCTTGGCCTCACCAGCTCCATCACAGCCAAAACATTGCTATTGAAGTTTTATTTGAGTAACTGCTTTTTTTCCCTTCAAACCTAAGTCCCTCCCTATCCAACAGCCCCCAGGCCCCATGTGGGATGCAGGCTTAGATCCCTGCTACAAAACTCCAAGGGTTACACTGCATCTGAAAGTCCGATATTCCTGTAACAGCTTCACAACTGTACCCAGTCCCTGCTGTCATTTACGTTGGTGGAGCAAGCCAAATATTGCATCAGTTACAATAACAGGGATCAGGAGCAAAGCAATAACCCTGCATTTAATTACTCTAAGGCAATATTGACTCCCAGCGCTGTTTCACCTGGCTGGTGCCAGGCATGTCACCATACACCCTGAATTCCAGACTCCACAGTGATGCTTGCAGACACCGTTTTCCTGCCATGCTTCTTGCAAAGCCTTCCCTGATGATTAAGGCATTTATATTGAAGAACAGCATCTCCCACCAAAGGGGGCTGACAAGAAAGCTGGAGAGGGGCTTTGGACAAGGGCCTGTGGGGACAGGACAAGGGGGAATGGCTTTAACCTGCCAGAGGGGAGACTGAGATGACCAAACCAGTGTGTATGATCCTGTTGTTTCCAGCTGTACCCACTTCCCACCTTTTAGTTCCATGACTGGAAGAGCTCTTTAAGCTCAACTTCCTTAAACCAGCCTTCTAAAAGCCAGCATTCCTCCTTTCTAAGGAGAGGAGCTTCCTTCCAACCCTAATGCCCTTGTCCAAAGCCCCTCTCCAGGTTTCCTGGAGCCCCCCTTTAGGCACTGTAGCTGCGCTAAGGTCTCCTCTTAAGGAGCCTTCTCTTCTCCAGGCTGCACAAGCCCAGCTTTCAGCCTGCCACTCGAGACCACACTGCCTGTGCTGCAGCCAGAAGCCCCTTTTTTCACCTCAAGCAGAACTTCTCAGTCTAATTCCCCTCCCAAACCAGATTTACCTTCTTGTTTGAGGATGAAATGTCTGCCTGCTGCCTGTCATGCTGCTGTAGCATCCTTCTTTAGCAGACTTGTTGATAGAAGTCACATCAATGTGGCAGGATACAGCTCCTCATCTTCCCAACAACAACCCCCTGATTATTCCAAAACTAGGTGCCAAACAGACTTTCCCAGCACCATCACAAGTTGCAGCCAAGCTCTGCTACTTACCAGAGAGCCACAGAGTGGTTTGGGTTGGAAGCAACCTTAAAGCTCACCCAGCTCCAACCCCTGCCAGGGACAGGGACCCCTTCCACTGGAGCAGCTTGCTCCAAACCCCTGTGTCCAACCTGGCCTTGCACTATTTCTACACAGAGACTTTCAGGCCTCTTTAGAGCCATTCTGATGGACCAAGAGGGAGCACAGGCCCTTGCACCACAGTGGGACAGCCCAACACAGAGACAGCTCTAATACCACCATCCACGTCACACACACTTGGCTTTAAAGGCACTTTTCAGGTCCACAGTCTTGCTTCCACAGAACCACCAATCAGTCACAACCAACCGGACCTCTGGCTTCTCTAGAGCTCCTCTTTAATCCTTTATCATCACTTACTGAATCAATCACAACACCTCCGTGTGGCACACATGGCGTTTCCAGGCCAGCCAGCAGCCCCTTCCTGGGAACCACGTGTGCTCACACTGGGAACCGTGCTGAGCCTCCCTGCAGAAGAACAGCTCTGGATATTTGGGCAGTTTGCTGGACAAGAAATTACTAAGACCTTTAATGAAAGGGTCCATGATGCAACATGGAATCCCTGGGAAACCTTTGGGAACTGTCCCAGTGATGTTTATTTGCTGACACTATTTTGCAACCAGACTTTTCTCCATAGGGCATCGACTTCTGGCCAAAACCTCCATCCATATGACACTAATTTAAGACCCTGGTATAGCTGCTTCTATTCCTGTTGTGCTTGTCAAGTGCAGATTTCCATCCCATCTGTTGGCAACACGAGCTGTGAGATGCTCAATAAACACTGCAGCATTTCAGGACAAACTTTAGTCACTTCTCTGCTTCCAACAGCAGATCTTGGTTTGTTCTGCACCCATCACACCACCAAGCTGCTGTTTCCCAAGGGGCTAAACTTACTTTGACAATCATTTGGGGGTTGATTAGCAAAGACTGACATTAATTGCACTGAAACCAGGTGCAACTTCCAGCCCCAAATTCCTCTGAAGTCTGGGATTTAAGCAAACCCAGGTATTTCCATGGCAATGGCCAGGATGCCACAAGAAGAGGATGACATTGTGGCAGCAGAGAGGAGGAAGGAGCTCCTTGTCTCCCTGAACACCAAGAAGGAAGATGAAGGCAGGGGAAAAGCAACACGAAGCCTGGTCTGGGTATGAAGGATCAAGCCAGGGCCTTCTGGAGCATGAGAGCACTTCTGCACATCACTGCTTTTATCTTCAAAAGGAGAGAAAATGGTCCCCAGTGATCAGTAATACTCTTTTCAGAAGAGATCGATGCAGGCAATCAAGAAATGCTGCATTAAAGCCATCTGTTTACTTTTGATATAGGAACATTTGGAAAAGGCTGTCCTGGGTGCTTGAGAGGCATCAGAAGGTCCCTCTGCAAATAGAAGCTTTCATTACAAACCTGCAGCTTATCACCCTCATCTTCATTCTGCCTGAAGAGCTTTGACAGCTCGGCAAAGGCCTTTTCCCTTCCAACTGGCCTCGAGCACATTTAAAACTACCTGCATTAATTTTTCAAATCTGAGCAACATTCAATTAATTTCCCATTTTCCACCAATCCAGGGTGAAACCTGGCACTGGCACCCTCAGCCTGAGAGCCGGGAACCAGGGCCATAGAGGGAAACAAACCCAAGCTGCAGAAACACTGCTCTTACCAATCACTCCCTGTCACTCAGCCACAACCCACCAAAAGGGCTGCATAGCGGGGGCACAGCATTGAAAGGGTGGGAGGAAGAGAGGCTCCCTGTTGTCCCTATGACATATGATGATGGGATTAGTCAACAGCCACAGAGTGACAACCATTTAAGGCATGAGAAAATAAACAATATGTCAAGTAGAAGGCTGTGGGACATCAGTGAGGGAGCTGGCTGCAGTCAACAAGAGCTTGTAGTAATACTCTAAGCACAGGCAGAACACAGGCACAACCGTTACTGATTGGGATTCGATGAGATAATGTGGCAAGGACCAATGCTCTCTGCACTGAAACCAGGTGAAACTTCCAGCCCCAAACTCCTCTGAAGTCCCAAGTTATGCAAACCCAGGTACTGCCATGGCAATGGCAAGGATGCCACAAGAAGAGGATGACATCTTGGCAGCAGAGGAGAGGCTGGTGAGGAGGAAGGAGCTGCTCTGGCACACAGATCTTGTCTCCCTGAATGCCTTGTCTCCCGATTATGGCTTAAAGCTCCTTGCAGAGTGGCAAGCTAAATATAAACTAAGGATTTTGCAGAAGAATAAGCAAGACAACTGTTTACTTTCCTTTCCCATTCAGCTTTTCACACCATTCATTCCCCAGGCAGGCTGCATTTCACTCTGTGTTTCATGGGTAATCCCTATTCTTGTATGCAATTACCTGGAGGAGGTGAAAAACGTACAGAGGATTCTCCTCTGCTAAGAATGAAGCTGGAAAAAGAAGGGGAGGAACCTGGGTTGCAAGAAGAGTGCTTTTAGTTGAAAATCCAACACCCTTTTAAAGCAGAGTTTGGTCTCTGGGTTTTTACAGCAGCCTCGCTCCATCGGGTGACAGCTCTATGGAAAACAGGGAAGATTTGTTTGTGCTTCTTACCTGCACACCAGAAAGTGGGATGCCTCACAAAGTCCCACTTGCACTGCTTCCCCTGCAGCCTGCTGACACACAGTCAGTCTGGCAGTGCTCAGCATTAGTCTGATTTATCATGAGCATACGGGGGAGCAAGCAGGAAGACAGCACAACTCATCCCAACCTGCAGCTCTGCTGCAGAGCAGGACTTGTGCAAAACACAAATGCATTAACCATGGCAACAACCAAAGAGCAAAGCCTATCCGTTCACTGCAGCGCTCGGGGTGAGTTTCATTTGTTGTTTATCTGCCTTCCCTAATCAGCCCTTGTCTTCACTGTGTTGACTCACTCGGATACCACATGAGGATGACAGACGTGGTGTGGCTTTCCAAGCTGGATCCATGCTGTTCCTAGCCCCAGAGGAGCTCACCTGCCCCCGGGCACCCAGGAGATCACACAAAGCCAGGGCTGAAGCAATCCAGACATGGGCTAATGAATGAAAATATGTAGGTGTATGGAAGAGAACCATCCCAGGGACAAAGCAGGAGAGAGATGTCTGCAGTTGGCTCTTTCTCCTACTCCTTGGAGCCTGCACAAGCTCCTGACTTAACCTGAAATCAGGCCACAAGAGGTAAGAAAACCAGAGCACAAGCAAAACGGGCCTAATGAGCAGGGAGCACCAAGCAAAAGAATGCCCCATCCACTCCCCATTTCAGTTAATTACTGCTAAATAATTAACTGTTAACTAATTAAATAATAGAGAACCTGTTGCTCCATGTCAGAGAATCCCAGCCTGGTTTAGGTTGGAAGGGACCTTAAAGCTCATCCAGCTCCAACCCCTGCCATGGGCAGGAACCCCTTCCACTGGAGCAGCTTGCTCCAAGCCCCTGAGCACTGCCAGGGATGGGGCAGCCACAGCTTCCCTGGGCACCCTGTGCCAGCGCCTCAGCACCCTCACAGGGAANTCCACTGGAGTGCTCCAAGCCCCTGAGCACTGCCAGGGATGGGGCAGCCACAGCTTCCCTGGGCACCCTGTGCCAGCGCCTCAGCACCCTCACAGGGAAGAGCTTCTGCCTGAGAGCTCAGCTCAGTCTCCCCTGTTCTGGCAGGTTAAAGCCATTCCCCTTGGCCTGTCCCTCATCCAAAGCCCCCCTCCAAGTTTCTTGTCGGCCCCTTTTAGGCATTGGAAGTCTGTTGTAAGCTCTCCCCGAGAGGTTTATTCTACCAGAAGCCAGCAGAAAGGCACATCACCACCCTCAGCTCTCCTCCCACCAGCACATGCTGCACTTCCTTCAACCACAACCCCTGGAGGAAGAGCAGAGGGAGCAAAGCCTGACTCTGAACACCAGCTCAGAAGATGCTCCTGTGCACTGGGAGCTCGCAGGGGTCTCTGGTTTAAGCAGCACACGGCCAGGCAGCCCTCACCTCCTGCCCTCATCGCAGGCGCCGTGCAGCCAGGCTGCTGTTGTGTCTCTCTGCACAGACACTGGTAATGAGATGTCAGCCCCATCCACCACACTAAATAAATGTCAGACCCTTTCTCTGCTTTAATTGCCGTTGCCAAGGCAACGTGTAGTATTCCTTACCTCAGCACAGGGCACAGGATGAAAGGTGGGAAGTGGCCTGGATGAACAGCCTAGTACCACACGCTGCCACCCAGACCTACCCCCAGTGGGGCTTTGTGCACCCAGTGTCTCCAAGCAGGGATGTTCTGCTCTCCAGAGCCCATAAGCTTAATACCAAGATGCTCACAAGAGCAGAAACAGCATCACACATCGCATCCTGCAAAGCCCCACGGGAGGTGACTTGCATGGACAGACCCAGGCAGGAGATGGCAGCTCCCAGCACCCCACTGCACAGCAGAGCCAGCCCAGGTCCCCTGCAGCGCGTGCCCTGATGCTCAGTGTTCCAGACACCGCAATGGGAGGCTCGGACGGGTCCCTGAACAGCTCTCCCAGCCCACCTCCATGCACGGACTATGTGGCAGAGCAGCAGGGCTCAGCTCCACATCCCCATCTACCATCACACACTGTGCTAATGCACTAATGCCACACACACCATGAACACAGAGGAGCTTGAGGGAGCTCAATATAAACCAACAGAGAGTTCAAGATGCTGAGGAGAGGGACCAGAGCAGGCCGACGGGAAGCGCCACGGCAGCCCGGACACAGACACCCATGCACATGCCCCCGCCTGCCTCCCGTCCCGCACAGGGGCACTTTGTGAGTGAGGGGCTCGCTCCATCCTGGTTCCCAAGGGAAGCAGCACCGGGAACCGTCCCTTTAACCCTGCGGAAACCACAACTTGCGGGAGCAGCTCTGCCACCGGCGAAAGGCGATCGCCGTGACGCGCGGAGCCGCGCTGCGGCAGGGATGCTCCTGCATCCCGGCACTGGGCAGCGGCACCGGAGCGCGGCCCCAGCGCCGCTCGGGATGGGGGGGATTTCAGGAGCTGGACTCGCTGCAGCAGGAGCCAGCGCGCAGCCGAGCCCAGCTCCGGCGCTCCCCTCGGGGACGGTCCCACCGCGGACCTCCATCACCGTGGGCTCGGGTCGCCGTGACAGGGACCCAGGAGCACGGGGCTGCTTCCGCTGGGTCCCGCACGCACCTACCTCCTTCTTGACGGTGCGCAGCAGCCGCTGCCGGGTCTCGGCCTCTGCGGGGACAAGGGGAGAGCCCGTTAGCGCGCTGCGGCCCGAGCCTGACCCCGCCGTCCCGGCCCCGCCGCCCCCAGCCATACCCGCCGGGGCCGCCGCCATGGTTCCGCCGCTCCGCAACGCCCGCCCGCTCCGTGCCGAGCCGAGCCGGGCCGGGCCCACCCTCGGCCGCCGGGGCGGAGCCGCCGCTGTCGCCGCCAATGGGCGCCGGGCGGGAGGGAGCGCACCGGGCCCGGCCCTCGGCGTGAGCCACGGCCGCGCCCCGCAGTCCCCGGCGCTCACCGGCACCGGGCACCTGGGCCCGAACCGCGGGGGCTGCGGGACCGCAGAGGCCTCTGAGGGGCGAAGCCAACGTCCTGGGAGCCCCGCATCACCCGCGGGCGCCTCCGCAGCGGGGCGGGAGGTGAGGGATGGGAGCAGGGGTGCAGAGGCGAGACTGAGCTGAGCTCTTAGGCAGAAGCTCTTCCCTGTGAGGGTGCTGAGGCGCTGGCACAGGGTGCCCAGGGAAGCTGTGGCTGCCCCATCCCTGGCAGTGTTCAAGGCCAGGTTGGACACAGGGGCTTGGAGCAAGCTGCTCCAGTGGAAGGGGTCCCTGTCCATAGCAGGGTTGGAGCTGGATGAGCTTTCAGGTCCCTTCCAACACAAACCATGGTTCTATGAACACCCATTCATGGGAGACCCAAGTCTGTGCTATCAAAATCACAGCCCTCCAGAGAAATCCCTCCCGGCAGCTGCCATTAACGAATCTCCTGTTTGTCTGCTCCCCCATTGCTATTCCAGGACATTTCCATAGAAACAGCATCCCGGCTCCTCCGCAGCCCAGTTTCCAACAACTACAAACCGCACTAGCGCCAGGGCAGCGGCTGGGCCTGGTGTGGTCCCTTCCAACCTCAATCAGCCTGGTCCTGTGCATCCTGAGGAGCCAGGGCTCAGCACGGAAGGGTCACACAGCACCTTGCATGCTCCAGTCTCTGTAAAGCTTCTCCAGCCCGGGATGAGACCAGTCTGAGCTCAACCATCAGCCCTAGCAGAACCTTGAGCACAGCCTCAGGCAGGCACTGAGGTTCTCCTGCCCCTTTGGCCATTGAGAAAATGATGCTGGAGATGATGACCTGGTCCTGACAGGCAGGAGCTGGTGACCGGACACACACTGAGTGAGCCCAGGGAGGTTCATGTGGTACCAGAAACAGCACTGGAGAGGGAGCAGTGATTGCCTGGGTTCTTCCCAGTCACAACGGTGCTATACAAGGGGCTATGGTTAATTTATAACCTTCCTTTGGGGAGCTCAGAGAGGCCCAGGATAAGCCTTGCTGGTTCCTTCTCCTTGGAAAAGTCTGTTTCTCCCTGGATTAAAGATGGGTGGGAGACTCCTGTTTTCTGGAGCCTGGAGAGCTTAAACAAGAGCACGTTGATCTGTCCTTAATGTGATTCAGTTACATCTCTGAGTATCATGCTAATTAAATTAACCTCCCCATTGCTGCTTTCCAACCACAATTCACTCCTCTGCATTTCGCTGCACGGATGAGCAGGTAGGATAAAAGCAGTGTGCTAATCAAATAATCGTCCTGTGTAGAAACAGCCTCGAACTCAATGGGAATTCACATTTCAATCTGATTCGAGCTCAATTCAAACTCTGCCTTTGAAATCTAAAGCGATTTGTGCTTCAAGTGAGAAAAGTACCAAGGAAAAGCAAACTAAAGTGATGAAGGGAGTTCACAGAGTACCTCTGCGATGCGGCTGATGCTTAGACAGCACGAGGAATGATGTGCTGGGACCAGTCAGCTTTCAGAGTAAGGAAAGGCAGAAACCCCACTGTAGCTGCCTGTTGCTTCCCCTTCCTTGTCATACCCCAAGGTGAACACCCGGATCTAGCACCCCGACTTCAGCTGTGTTTGATTTCAGATGCTGTGAGGCCTCTGGAATGCCTCTAACTGGATGCCACCGATGGACAAAACCAGTTACCAATGAACTTGGCAAAATAACAGCATTTCACCCAGACCCCCCCATCTGGTGTGTCACTGACGGGCACACTGAGCCCCGGTGGTACCAGTGATAGGGCAGGCTGGACCAGCATACACTGCCCCTGACACTGGGGCTGGGACATTGGGCTTGGGGGAAAACTCACCTCCCTGGTGGGTTGGAGAGCTGGGATCCTGCTGAGCCCCAAAACACTGGAGTTGAGTGTGGGGAGCACAACTTCTTGCAATGAAAACAATCTCCCTGAGACTCCTCTCCCTCTGCCCTCCTCCATCCCCATCATCCCAGAGATCCTGTGATGGCTTCCCAGCTTCTGAAATAAAGCAATAGGGATCTCAAACCTCTCTCCTCATTGACTTGACAGCAGCAGCCTTGCCCTGATGCTAGAGGAGAGGCAGAGGCATGGACAGGCAATCGGGTGCCTCAGGAGAAGGTGGGAGCAGGACGGCAGCACTGGGTGCATTCATGACTCATTCACCAGCAAAGAGCCCGGGGGTCCGTCAGGGATGAGGCTGCATCAAACCAACAGCACATGGGATCGGCTGGAGCAGAGCGGGAAGGGGAGCTGCAGCCCCTCTGCAGCCCCAGCACTCGGGCACAGCCGTGTCTTTAATTCCCCGTGGCTGTGTCCACCCGGTGCTGCACGGATTGCAGCTGGAGCTCTCGGCTTTGCACAGTCCCAGGAGTGACACAAATCCCATCTAAACCTCCAAGAGATTAATTGTCCCTCTCCTGTGTGCCGGGCTCGCTCAGGGGAGTGCACAGAAGGAGGTAAAAGGATCAGTGATTTCATGGTTCACAAGCAGAGGGGAGAAGCCCTGCACAGGGATCCACAGCAGCCATCACTGCCCGCTGGGATGGAACATCCCAGTTCACCCCATTCAGCATCCCCTGCCGCGGTCCCTGCCCGGGGTGGTCGTGCCACTGCAGATAGACTAAACTCACCGAGGCACAGCCTGTCCTGTCCCCTCACTGCAGCCACCCAGAGCACTGGGATGTGTGACCATGGACCAGCATCAGCCTTGAGCTGCTCTGGTCCAACAGCCCAGACAAACACACCGAAACCAACCCCAAATGTGCTTCTAATGCTGTTTCTAACAGGTCTCTGCGTGTGCCTGCAGGATTAACAGTGTCCAGAGGCTCAGGTGCCGGGCAGAGGTTGGGCGTTGCGTCACGTCGTCACAGCAACCCGCCAGCCATGGCCTTGGGAGCACACATCCTGCTCTGATCTCTTCTGTTGCTTCTTTTAATTACAGATGAGGGGGCTGCAAACCCAGTGCTGGAGCACCCCAGAGCCCCTGCAGCACCCAAGAGCCCTGTGCAGGAGCTCGCTCAGCACCAGCCATGTGCAGGGACCTTCCCAGGCTGTAACCCTGCACAGCACCTTCCAATTGCTGTTGCACTGAGGAGTGATGGGTTCCCACACGCTGCCTCCCTGAACATACCTGAGCTGCAGAAGCTGGTGGCTTATTTGGAACAGAACAACCCAGCGCGCCCATGGGATGATGGGGTGATGTGGGGTGGCTTCAACCAGCCCTGTGTGAGTGGTGCTGGCTCTGGGCAGCACACAGAGGTGAACCCAGCACACGAGTGGGCTCACGGTGAATGTGGGTCAAGTCTGTGCCCTGCTCTTGCATCCTGGCATTCCCATTCTCCACTTGCTCTGCAGAGCTTTCTCTGCAAGAATGAGCTGTTATTCCCTTGGTGGGTCCATCACTCACAGAGCACTCACTGCAAAATACACCAAAGGAGAAAGAAACAAGTGCTAGCCAGGAGGATGGAGCATCCCCTCTGTGTGCAAATACAGACCCATTGCACCAACCCCGAAATCGATGGACCCCGGGTGTGGAGGGGCTGCAATCCCATCACCGTCCCCCTCCCCGCCTGCGACCAGGGCTGGGTTCCTGGGCTCACCCTGACTCCCTGCAGGGAGCTGTCACCCCTCACAGAGCCCTGGCAGGGAATGGTCGCGTTCCCGATGCGAGGAGTTAAAAGGATCAATAACTCCATGTGTGCAGCGAGGAGCTGCGCGGGAGCCCTGGGTCCAGCGGGAGGTGGGGAAGCGCAGTCAGCCCGACCCTCCCCTCCCCGGAGCTGTCATCAGCCACACGGAAAACCCTTCCCAAGTTACTGAGCCTGAATCCTGCAGGATCCGCCGGGGCAGCAGCATGGCACAGCCCTGCCCGGTGCCCAGCACCAGCTCGCCATGGCCAGACACGGCCCCGGGGCCACAGACCCACCCCAGGGACAAGTGGAGCAAAAAGATGGATTTCCTGCTCTCGGTCATCGGGTTCGCTGTGGATCTGGGCAACGTGTGGCGGTTCCCTTACATCTGCTACCAGAACGGAGGGGGTAAGGACACTGCAAAGGCTTCTTGGCTCCAAAGAAACCTGGATTTCATCTTTCTGATGCCAAAAAACTCGCTGTTGTTTTCCTTTCTTTGCCTCCTCTCTGGACAGGGTGGTTTAGAGACTGACCCAGCTCCTTCTGACCTCTGTCTCTTTTCTGGTCTGTCTTTCTTTGCCCAAAATCCTCCTCCATTCACTCCTTCCCAGTGTTATCCACTCCTTACCGGTGTTACCCACTCCTTAGCGGTGTCATTCCCTCCTTCCCGGTGCCATTCCCTCCTTCCTGGTGCCATTCCCTCCTCAGAGATGCGTTTGCAGCTCCAGAATCACAAGGAGCAAACTCCCACGGTCCAAACTGCATGAAAGGATTGAGAATCCCTAAATCCGGGCTGAGAGGTTCGTCTGCTTGATGATCTTGAGGCTCTGGGAATCCAACCCTTACTCTAACCTCACCTTTGCCAGCATCCCAGCGCCTGCTGCAGATCCCGGCTCATCCCATGGAGCAGGGACACGCAGCCGGTGCTCAGGGGGTTCAACCTGTGAGTGATCAACCCGAAGTTGAGATGCAGAAGCTCTGTGAAGGGAAACCACCCTGAGTAAATGACACCTAAATAAAGTGCTGCAAGTGGAGCAGAGCAGGGCCCCTGTGTGGAAATGAAAGGGGAGGAATTCCAGTTTTATGCTGTTCGCAGTGCAGTTAAATTGCTGAAAGCATCCTCTGGTGCCTGGGAAATGAGGAGGAGATCATTAGTACCACACTCAAGGCTATGATGGGGATGCCGGGTGCCCACGCTGAAACACAGCTATTTGGGATTTACTCCCATGGGACTGGCAGTGAACTTGAGCTGCTCTGTGTTGAGGTGGTTCAGGGAGGAGGTTTCCTCACCCGCCCCATGCATGGAGGATTGATCCCAGAGCTGCTTTTGGTCCACACAGAGTGGGAATCCTCGGGGGATATCAACAGCAATGCGGCACTGCTGGGCCAGCCCCACCAGGCACAATGGGGTATGGAGGGATGCTGGGGGGGCCTCACTGGCACATGGAGGGCTCCCGGGTGGAAGAGCCATTGGGGTTCACTTAATCCCAGGAGGGCTTTTCTGAGCCTGGAGAGCAGCTCCAGGTCCAAAACATCCATGGGATACAAGTGTAGTCCTGGTAAAGACAATGGAGGACAAAGAGGATGAGAACAACATTCAAACTGAACGGCTTTAACCTGCCCAAGGGCAGACTGAGATGAGCTCTTAAGCAGAAGCTCTTCTCTGTGAGGGTGCTGAGGCAGGCGCTGGCACAGGTTGGTAACCACCGCTTTGCTCCTCGCCCCACAGGAGCCTTCCTCATCCCATACACACTGATGGCTGTTTTTGGAGGGGTTCCCCTCTTCTACATGGAGCTGGCCCTGGGGCAGTTCCACAGGACAGGCGCCATCCCCATCTGGAAGTGCATTTGCCCCATCTTTAAAGGTAAGAGACCCCCAGGCCATGGCCACGCACTCGGGTTGGACACCGAGAGGGCTGGACCAGCACCGGCTCCTGAGCCTGCTCCTCTCTATGCCCAGGCATTGGCTTTTCCATTTGCATCATTGGCCTCTACGTCTCCTTCTACTACAACTCCATCATCGCCTGGGCTCTCTACTACTTGTGCTCGTCCTTCTCGGGCTCCCTGCCCTGGGCCAGCTGTGACAACCCCTGGAACACACCCAACTGCACCAACTACTTCGGGAGGAGCAACGTGACCTGGACCAACTTCTCCAGGTCCCCTGCTGAAGAGTTCTACATGTAAGTATAGCACATTGTATGTGGATGAGGTGTTTAACCTGGGGCACATCCCCCTGGAGGCATTCGGGTGCTGGGGAGCAGGACCAGGATGCAGGGAGCAGGGTCTCACATGGGGATGCTCTTGGGGAGCCCCTGGTCCCCACTATCAGTGTGCTTGGGTGAGAGGTGAGGTGAGACTTGCCTGCTCCTGTCTGTGCTGATCCCCGGCTATGGGGCTCCCATCCCACAGGAGAAAGGTCCTGGAGGTCCAGAAGTCCAGGGGTCTGTATGACGTGGGGGGGATCCGCTGGCAGCTGCTCCTCTGCCTCTTCCTCATCTTCACCATTGTCTACTTCAGCCTGTGGAAAGGGGTGAAAACCTCTGGGAAGGTAAGAAACAGAACCCAGCACCATCCCTATGCTGAGCATCCCCACCACGGCCAGGCAGGAGGCACCGAGCTCTTGGTGGGGTGCTGCAGCTCTTCTGGCTGCCCCATTGCCTCCTCCCCATGCTCCCACCCTCGCCATGCCCGACACGGGCGGTTTGGGTGCTCCTGTGCTGAGGGCCGGCTCCCTGCAAGGTTGTGTGGGTGACGGCTACGCTGCCCTACGCTGTCCTCCTCATCCTGCTGGTCCGAGGGGCCACCCTGCCTGGGGCATGGAGAGGGGTCCTCTTCTACCTGCGCCCGGACTGGGGCAAGCTCCTGAGCACTGCGGTGAGTGCATGGTGGAACCCCAGCACAGACACCATGAGTCTGGCCATGGGGCCCTGGTTCCTACAGGAACAGAGGCCCCCACAGGCTCTTGTAATGTAAATCTGTAATTGAATTACCCATCTCATCACCACCGGGTTTTGTTTGTGCCCTGGGCTCACAATGGGCTTCCTGTGGGTAATTACCAGGCAGCCCTGGAGAATTCTCATTAAAGAGAATCAGGGCCCCTCTGAGGCTGCCCTGGCAGAAGCAGGCATGGGGGACTCGGGGCTCCCCTTGACTTCATCCCCTTACAAACACGGGCACACACAGGTGCTGCTGCTTAATCCTGCTGCTGCAGGAGCCCAGGGTGGAAATGAGCTCCCTCCATCCCACAGCAGCTTCCCTGCTCCCAGGGGAATGGGGCAGGCAGGAGAGGAGGTCTGGCAGAATGTGCCAACACAGACCCCATCCCATGCCATGGGGTGAGTACACCGTGGGGTAACCCCAGCCCTGCCTGTTGCTTCTCCTGCCAGGTTTGGGTGGATGCTGCCGCACAGGTCTTCTTCTCCCTGGGCCCTGGGTTCGGTGTCCTTCTGGCTCTGGCCAGTTACAACCCCTTCCACAACAACTGCTACCGGTGAGCTCCTGCGGCCATGGGATGCTCGGCTGCATCCTGCAGCTCCTGCACACCGGGAGGAGCATCCTGCCCCGTTCACTGGTGGTTTTGGTGTGTGGGGCTGGAGAGGGAGCCCCGCGGGTGCTGAACCAGGGTGGGATTCTCCCATGGGACACATCCCTGCTCTCTGCCCTGCAGGGATGCGCTGGTGACCAGTGCAGTGAACTGCCTCACCAGCTTCCTCTCGGGCTTCGTCATCTTCACCGTGCTGGGCTACATGGCTGAGATGAGGGATGTGGAGGTGGAGGATGTCGCCAGAGACAAAGGTTCCCCTCCTTCCATCACAGCTGCCCCGTCCTGCCCCTGTGTGTGCCAGAGCAGCCGGGGAGCAGCAAACCAAACCCCTGTCCCCTCCTAGGGCCCAGCCTCCTTTTTATCACCTACCCTGAAGCGATCGCCAACATGGTGGGATCCACCTTCTTTGCCATCATCTTCTTCCTGATGATGATAACGCTGGGGCTGGACAGCACGGTGGGTGCAGCCTGGTGTCCCATGGCTCATAGTGGGTGACAGGGCATGCTGTGGCCTCGGGAAGGAGGGCAGTCTGCTGAGCATGGCAGGGAGAGAGTGAACAGGATGGGACCAGACTGTCTCAGGGAGCAGCACAATCCCCACATCCCATTTCTCCACCCTGCTCCGCCGTTTCCTTTGCAGTTTGGGGGCTTGGAGGCCGTGATCACGGCCGTGATGGACGAGTACCCGCAGGCCCTGGCCGGGCGACGGGAGCTCTTTGTGCTCGGCCTCATCACCGTGTGCTTCCTGGGCTCCCTGAGCACCCTCACCTACGTGAGCAGCACTGGGCTCCACTCCCATCCCTCCACATCCCCACTCCTATCTCCAGCGTCCCCTGGGGCAGGGCTTCCCCTTCTCCCTATGGGCTCTGCAGCCGCTCTCCCTGTGCTGTTACAGGGGGGAGCCTATGTGGTGAAGCTGCTGGAGGAGTTTGGAGCCGGCTGCTCCATCCTGGCTGTGGTGCTCCTGGAAACCATCGCTGTGTCCTGGTTTTATGGTAAGAAACCCCCTCAGTTCATTAACCCCCCCTTGCAGGCACCCTCACAATGCTCTGCGTCATGCACGTGAGTCAGTGCCACAGGATCCAGGGGCAGAAGCATGTGTGGGATGGGACACAGAGCAGTGTGTGGATGCTCCCATGCCCATGCTCCCCATGGATCTCCATGCTGGGACAGCTCTCTCCTTCGCAGGGATACAGAGGTTCTCCCACGATGTGAAAGCCATGCTGGGCTTCACCCCAGGCATGTTCTGGAAGCTGTGCTGGGTGGCCATCAGCCCTGCCTTGCTGGCGGTGAGTGTCTATGGCCAGGATTAAAGGCAGGGCTGTCCTGTGCCAGCCTCTTAGGCTGCTGCTTCCCCTGGGAACAGACAGGTTTACAAAGGGACAAGCTGGAATTAGGTTTCCCAGCCCCTTCTGCAGCTCTGGGGCAGAGCTGGGAGCTGGCAGCTCACACGGCACAAGCACAGCTTCACTTCACGCTCCTGGTCCCACACTTGTGCTGGCACCATGAGCCATGGGTACAGCACCGAGCTGGATCCGTCCCCTTTGAAATGCAGCTTGTCCAGCACTTCAAAGGCTGCTTAGAGGCAGAGGGGTCTAATCTCAGCACATCTGTGGGAGAAGAGGCCTTGTGAGGATTAATTAGTGCTCTGAGCTCTTGGCCGTGCTTATTAAGAGAGAGGAATTATCATCAAAGCAGACAGCAAGCAATGCTCTTCAGCACTGGGGACGTGCAGCTTGAGCACACAGCGGTCCCAGTGGGGTTTGTGAGATGAAGACCTCCCAGCCCCACGCCTGGCACCTGGGAAGTGTCACTGCAGCATCCCCAGAGAGGGTTTGTGCCACCCATGTTGTGCACGTGGGTTTTGGTGCCTTACCTGCTGGCGAGTGGCAGTGGGGTATCTCCTGCTGTGGTCCAGCCCCTTGAGCATCCTTCTCTGCTCCATTGGTTACAGTTCATAGTGATCAGCTCCCTCCTGGACCAGCCGCCACTGACCCTCTTTGACTATCAGTACCCTGAGTGGAGCATTTCGGTGGGGTACCTCATAGTAGCATCATCCTTCATCTGCATCCCCCTCTACATGGTGTACAAGCTCATCTGGACACCAGGGTCGCTCAAGCAGGTCAGGGCGATGCCATGGACCCTGCAAGGGCTGGGGGTGGGCAGGGACCTGCCCAGGTGAGCCAAGACCAGGAGCTGGGCAGATGGTTCATGCATCCTCAGCATCGTTGTTCATGTGGCTTTTAAATCACACCTGAGGAGCAGCACTGGGTGGATACAACAAGGGGGAATGGCTTTAACCTGCCAGAGGGGAGACTGAGATGAACTCTTAGGCAGAAGCTCTTCCCTGTGAGGGTGCTGAGGCGCTGGCACAGGGTGCCCAGAGAAGCTGTGGCTGCCTCATCCCTGGCAGTGTTCAAGGCCAGGTTGGACACAGGGGCTTGCAGCAAGCTGCTCCAGTGGAAGGGGTCCCTACCTGTGGCAGGGGTTGGAGCTGGAGGAGCTTCAAGGCCCGGTGCAGGAAGGGAACCCATTGCCTCTTCTCCCCAGCGCCTCGCTGTCTGCCTCTGGCCGGAGAAAGCCACAGGAGCCCCGCAGGCAGAGGCCGTGCCCCTGTCTCCTGTGCTGTAGCCCAGCGGCACGTCCAGGGGATGCAGAGGCTGCCCTGGCCTCCTGCCCCTGCCCTGTGCGAGCCATGGGGCAGGCTTAAGAGCTGCTGCCATTGCCCTGTTCACTGCAAACCGGCCTCCGTGTCTCCCCCGGTGCCACACATGCTGCTCTCAGGTCCACAGCAGGGACCACAGGACCCACAGCTGGCTCCCATGGTCTGGAAGTGAAGAGGCCAAAGCGGCTTCTCCGACTTGAGGGATCCCGGACCCCGGCGCAGGTGGAGGTTCTGCCCCGCGATGAACACGCCGTGTATGGGGCACTATGACCTTGCTGTGCCGAGGCGGGAGCAGCGCATGCCTTTAGCTGTGCCGGGAGTGACCTAGGGAATAAAGCTGCTGTCACTGGATCAGTTGTTGGATCAGGGAAGTGTGAACCAGCTTCCCAGTAACACCGCATCCCTCAGCACTGGTTACGCCCGTTAAACACTTCCCAGAACCCACATTCACCTCGGTGCAGGCAAAGCAGCAGCCCTTGGTCTGGCTGCAGCCCCAGCCTGTGCTGCTCTGCAGCGGTGCCCATCACCGGCTCCTCCTGGCGGCGCCGCTCATTCAGGGTGACCCAGAGCGGGGCAGCGGAGCGCAGCGAGAGCTGGGGTGGGCATGGGGCTGGAGGGGCACACGGAGCTTGGGGTCACAGGGGACTAAGGGGGCACGCACGGCTCGGGGTGGGGTGTGCGTGCACATGGGGCTGAGGCACCCGGTCCCATTGGATGCTCCCGCTGCCCCGGCTGCCCCGGAAGGTGCCGCGGTCGGGGCTGCGCTGCAGGAAGAGGCGGGCCCGGTGGCGGGATGCCGGCGGTGCGGCGCGGGGCGCTGGCGGCCCTGGCGCTGCTGAGCCCGGCGGAGCGGGGCCGCCCGTACGCGGTGCTGCAGAAACAGAACCTGGGTAAGGGCCGGGGCCGCGTGTTCATCGCGGTTGGGTCTGGCGCTGATGAGGGGTGCGGGGGGGGGGGGGGAGGCAGGGGGCGGGCCCTGTAC
>NDXB01000060.1:221484-240205 GCA_002631895.1 Agapornis roseicollis
GGGGGGGGGGGGGGGGGGGGGGCAGGCAGGTCGCGGGCCCGTTAACGTGTCACCCTCCCGCAGTGCTGCTCGGCAGCATCCTCAGCGCGCTGCTGCTCACCATCATCCTCATGGCCATCTGCGTCTACAAGCCCGTGCGGCGGCGGTAGCAGCGCCAGAGCCAGGCCCGGGGCTGCGGCCGTCCTTGGAAGCGTTGCTCATGTCCCCCCTGCTCTCCCGCCTGGTACCCAGCCCTGCCGCCCGCTGCGTCTCCTGCCAGCCACAGGATGCCCTGATGGATGTGGTGGGGGGCTCGGTCACCACCAGCATGGCCGCGTGCAGGAAATCACAGCAGGCTGACTCCGGACCTCCCGCAGTGAACCCGGCTGGGTTTGAGCAGCGTTTCAGCGAGGCTGATCCATCAGGATGTGCTGGAGCGATCGGTGCCTAGAACCACCCTGGGTGGGCAGGAGAAGGCAGCCAGCTGCTTACAGCGGGCTCTGTTCCACCACATGTAGTTTTGTGTTCACATTAACTTGGTTCCTCGCTTGAATATTGAATCTTGAGGGTGGGACAGGGCTTGGAGCAAGCTGCTCCAGTGGAAGGGGTCCCTGCCCATGGCAGGGGTTGGAGCTGGATGAGCTTTAAGGTCCCTTCAACCCAAACCATTCCATGACTGTAGTGTGGCAGCTGCGGGGTCTGGTCCATGTTTCCCTAAGAGCAGAAACACCAAAGAAGGATGCAGCTCCTGGTGTAGCTGCTCTGGGACAGGTTTGTCATTCCCCATGGTGTTTGCTTTAACTCTCGGCTAAACAGCCCCAACCTGCCTTGCACCAAATGTCCATGCCCAGCCTGTCAGGAGCTGGGATGCAGCTGAGGGTTTCCACTACCAGGATCCAGCTCTTGGAGATTCCTTGTCAGGAAGCTCCAGCCAGCCCTGTCCCATCAATAAGAGATTCAGGTGTTTACACTGGACTCCCACTTGGTATGACTGCTGCTGTTTTGTTTTGCACTGCTCCAAGTAGTAACTGGATTTTGCTTCTTGAGTATACCTGTTATTTAACATAGGGGTGGCTGCCTAGTAATTTATTTAGTGTTTTAAAGCATCCCTTCCGGAACGACTGTGTTGACTGCTCCCTAAAACCTTGTGCTGCATCTGATGTGTTCTCTGTTCAGTTTGTCTTAAAGGACATTACCTGCTGGCATTCAGGTTCAAGCTGGATGTGGTTCTGAGCAACCTGGTCTAGTTGAAGACATCCCTGCTCACTGCAGGGGGGTTGGACTAGATGAGCTTTGAAGGGCCCTTCCAACCCAAACTACTCCAAGACTGCAACGGGGAATTTGCTTTGCTCATGCTCTATTAGTCAAATAACAGTAGGACTAGGACTAGTCCAGCTATTAACTGAAGTGAAACATGGATGAGGAAGCAAGGTAACACTGTCCGCTGCTTTCTAATCCCTTTCATTCTGATCTCTGAGTCCTTACTGCTGGTTCCTCTCAATCCTCACTGGCTGTTCCTGGCGGGTGGATGCAGCTCACAGCTCCAGCTCGGCACTCCCTGGAGCAGCATGCTGCTTTGCATTCATCCCTCACTCCCTGCCACGTCTCTTTGTACAAATAAAAAGCTGAGTAAACAGCCCAAGGCTCTTCTTTATTCATGGATGTTCTGTTTGGTAACTGTGGAGCTGGATGAAGGACAAAGCTGTCCCCTTCTCACCTCCCATCAGCTGTCAGTTCTGACCAGGGCCAGGACAGCAGCACTGGGCAAAGCCCTTGTTTTCATGGGAGTTTCTCAGCAAGAAACTGGTAACCAGGGCCTCAGACTTCACTCTGTGAGTGTGGTGCAGTCACCAGTGACTTTAACAGGTAAAGTCCAGTTAGGAAGATTCCATTTTGAAATCAAAAGACATCCAAGGCAGCACAAGAAGGATTATCCACATTAAGCCCATCCCCAGTTGTTGCTGTTGAACATTAGCCCATATGCTTAAAACAGTCTAAAAGCACAGAAAAAAGCATGTGGCTAAGTCTCAAAACCAAGTGCAGACAGCATCAGCCCTGTGGAAACAGCACCCACCTCAAGCACTTCAAAAGCCAGTTGTAGTTCTAGAATGAACTAGAGGTGTTTGAACTGCTGCTTCCCTACATCAGCCTCGAGCTTCCTTGGAGAGGCTGGACTCAGCTTTTACACAGCATTAACATTAAACACGCTGTGCACCCTCTGCTGCTCCTCTCCTGTTACTCACACAAAGGTAGGTACAGAAACAAGAGCTCAGGAGGTTGGCTGAAAGTGTCAGGAACATGGTTCCTGGGATTATGTCTCTTGTTTCAGACTAAACCAGAGCTGCCTTTGATAACTCCATACACATAATGTCACCTCTGATGTATAAAAAAGCAACAAAAAGGCAGGGCATTATTCCAAAGGACTCCAGTTACTGTGTTAGCAATAAAATACTTCATTTATGTAGTGTAATGCTGTGCAGAATCTTTGTTCTTCCAGCACACACACAGGATTAGAGGACACTTCCCATACACACAGTGTCAGAGGGAAGCTGGGGTTTAAGAAAAGCAGCTCCTGGTACAGGGAATGGCCTTCCTGGTCACATGGAACAATGCAAATGCCCTTTTCAGGCCACCACCACCCTTGAAAGCCAACGTTCCCCCAACCACCCCCCAAGCCATTCAGATGAACAGAAACAGTGCAGATAAACCAGTTGTAGTGTACACTGAAGGAATTTTAATCATTTCCTATGTAAAACAATTGATTATTGGTTTAAAATAAGGTTCCAAGTCACCAACCATCACCCTGGTTACAATCGAGTCCTTTCTATAGTGATATTATACTGGTTAATAGTTGGTCACACAGAACCGCCCTGTTCTGCCCAAGGAGTAAGGGCAGGATTAGGTAGCAAGATCAGACCATAGGTACCATAGGTTCTTCCCACTCTGCCAGCCAGAACAGAGGAATATTGCTCACATTTAACTACGGTAAGGCTTTCCCGTGGATGTACATCATGTACTTGTGGAGTGCACTTGAGAGTCACAGTGTGAGTACTGTAAACACCGACAGAAGTGCAGATAAAACAGCTACAAATAGCTCGTATGAAGAAAAGACCTGAGGAGAGCTGGTTAAAACAGACCTGTGAACCCTTACAATGCCACTTGGAGGAGTGGAGGCCTATTGGCTTGCTTTAAAATCAATAAAAATACTTAGATAAAAAAATATATGTCTTCACACGAAGGATGAGCCATTGAGTTCTAAAAAGCAACACGCGCTTCCCTTCCGATGCCAGGTTAACACTTACCTTCCACTAAGGATACGTTAAAATTCCACCTGATTTGTTTTCCTGTTTGACTTCAGCACCCACACCCAGGCACACTCGTGCATGCAGCGAGTGACTGCAGAGAAGCACCTGTATCTAGCACTTACTTTCTTGCTGCCCTCTGACTACGGGAAGGAGCTGGTTTGGAATAGCTGCAGAAACTGCTGCTTTACTTGGCAAATGGTCCCAGTTTAGGATCTGCTTTTACTGGCTGCTTGTTTTGTCCTTTCCGCAGAAAGCACTAGTTTAATCTGGAGCTTGGATTAGCTGTTCAAGTATAAAATTATCCCTCTTAAGCAGGAGCACATGCTAAAATCTCAGTAACTAAAGAGAGAATCATGTATAAACAAAGCTAACAGAAACCATCTGTCAGCACAAAGAGCTACCCTATGTGTGTGCATATAGAGACTCTTCCACGTCACAACGGGAAGAAACAGGCAATGGCTTTGAATTACTCAGAAATGACTAAGCAGGTGAATATTTCTTTGGTAAGTAATGAAGTTTCCCTCCCAAACTCCCTGGAAATCAGGTTTTCAAGCTTTGTTGCGATTCTACATCCTGATGCTAAGCAAAGTTTCCATCTGCTCTTCAATAAATAAGTTTAGGTAAAAACCTTCCTTCAGAGCCAAGATTGTGGTGCTAGGGAGCCACGTGCAGAGTTCCATGGCCTGAAACTCCCTCAAACAAATATAAATCAGCTTTTGGTAGCTGATGGTGCCAACCTCGAGGGCAGGTGAAACATTTACTTAAGCAATCCAGGAGTGGTCTTCAGCCTGACAGCCCCAAAAGCCTTCAGTTTTGTGCAGACTTTGTTATCATCCTCATTTCAGGAGGCTACTGAGGGGTTATTTCTCCACCAGGGAAAGCTGTAGGGCTTGCTGCAGCTCTGCATCCTCCTCTTCCTGACGCTGCTTCTCCCGCTCCTCCTGCTCTCGGACAGACAACTCCATGGCAAGCTGCAAGTCTTTCTCAAAGCTGGAAGACTCACTAGGGCTGCTGCACTGGGAGTTACCCGAGCTGGTGAGAAAGCTCTCCTGCAGCGCCCTGGAAGAGAGAAAGAACTTCAAGAAGGAAGAGAGACAGAGCCTATTTCACAGTTCCTGCCATGCTCCTTCCTAGCGACTGCTCTCTAACTGCAAACCTGAAAATCATTCCCCAGAGAGCAGTTCCAACATCCATAAAATTCCCAGCATAAAACCTGTTCGCTGAAGGTTCCTTTGAATCTTTCACACATACCAAAAAATTCTCAGCTTCTAAAAACATTCTCACCTGGTTCAAAGGCAACGTGATTTCCCACATCCAAAAGAATCAAGAGGAAGCAGTTCCTGGCATGCACATGCAGGAAGACCCCACAGACACTGGAGCATATTCTCAAGGGCCCATTAAATACATGTTGCTAAGGTTTTAAGGATTACAGAGCCACCCTGAAGTGTGCAGCACCTACTAAACAGTCAACCCAGAGGGACCACATGATCACAGCTTTAAGAATAGGACTGTGTTTATTTGCTGGGTAAAGACTTACGCTGCTGATCAGTCCCATAGCTGACTTAAAGAGCTGCACTAGATGAGCCAGAGAGGCCTAGCTCAGAGTCCTTGCTGCTTGGAAAAGTAGAAGTTGGAAGCAGCACAAGAAAAGAGACTTTGAGTTCTATGCATCTGCTACCTACAAAAGTAAGAGTTGCATAATTGCTTCATGCTACTCTTGGGAGTATTCCTGCTCTGTCACTGTATGGCTAGATGTGAAAAAGGTTAGTTACCTCTGATACTGTATATTGAAGTCCTGTGAGTATGCAATGGCTCCATTGGTGTGCACCCCCACATCCTAAAATGGGTGAAAGACAGACAATTCCACAGCAATAATGGATCTGCAGTGCAACTCACTGAAAGGTAACTCTCACATCACTCTTAGTTCTTCTTTAAAATACATTTCTGCATTTTTCTCTTCTGAGGGTCTTAGAAAAATAGGTCTTACATTGGTTTAAATCAAAGTTTTGCACTATCCTTGTTAAAACTCAGCTCTGCACTGCACAGATTACAGCACACTTACTTTAACTCCACCAGATTCCAGCAAGCTCTGCTGAATGGCAAACTGCATGATCTCATTGTCTTCATCCTGCACGTGTATGTTCCTGCTGTCATCTTGGACGTGGTAAGATTTGGGGATCTCAAACACCGACTGGTCGACCTCAAAGTTAGCACCTGCAGAAGCTGGAGTTACAAACATGACATAGTCTGCTCTTACAAGCTGTGACTTGTTCTGATGATGTTCATGCATGATTAAGGTAACTCCAAAAATTCAGATAAACTACCTGGTTAAATATACCAACAGCCTTTGAAAGGCTTCTGTGGCAAACAAGCACACACCAAGACAGAATGCAGGGTCTTTCTTTAGGATGCTGGCAAATGATACAAACACAGCCAGTGGGCAGCAGAGCTCTGAGGTGGCTGAACTCTGACAAAACCAGATGGGGAAAATATAAGGTTGGAAAAGATAAATATCATAGTGGCTCTTCTGAGGTTACTCATTAATGGGTCTGCAACAGCTCATAGGGCAGAGTATCACTGGGTATACAGTCAGGAGCATCCTACTCCAGTGTAATCCAGTCTTTCCTGAAGGAGCATGCAGACCTAGCTAGCAATAGCTTGCACCAGAATTTAGATCTCAGAATACTTGGGAAAGCTTGTCCAAGCTCAGTTTAGTCAGGCAAGCATGGAAGGGGCAGAAGTGGTCATTATGAGCAGCATCACACACTCCAGCTTCCTCTCACTTGTGTTTTATCTCTACAGTTAACCCATCCCTCTCTCCTGTGCATCCCACTGACAGGCATGTAAAAAGATGCAACCACTGCACCTTCCCACCCCTCACCTGAATCACAGGGTGCACCTCCAGCCATCTGTGATGAGGTTCTATCAGCTGTCCTGCAGCCATTGACATTCTCAAATGTAATCCGGGCATTCAGCACGTGAAACAGGGGGATTTCTGTAAGAAAGCAGACAAGATTTCTTTCAAACAGGGAATTCCCTCATTCACTTCCACACCTGCAGCCACATTAATTGAGCGCATTCCACAATATATATATAAAATACATAGCAGCATCCTATAATGAAAAGCACATAGCAACTCACTTCAAGAAGTTGCCCTCAGTCATTCACTCTCAATCTCTTTATTTTACAGTAAGATTTGCCAAATCTAAGGCACTGAACTAAGAGGAAAGCGCTAGAAACAGCTCAGTCTTCCTGAAATGATGCTGTCTTTACAGTTATACTTCTGGGTCATTCAGAAGTTGGATGCAATGACCCCAGACGTACAAGACAATGTACACCTGGGTTCTCAGTTCTAGATATCAGCAAGATGTCTAGTAAAAAACTAACATGGTTTTTATAAATATGCTGTAAAACCAATAGAAAAACTGGAAATGAAAAAGATGCTACAACAAAAATCGCTAAACTTCACCAATTTTGACAGGAAATCCTGGTGGAAATTCCAGAGTGATGAAGTCCCTAAGTCTGGCAAAATGAGCACTGGTTCTGGCCATCAGGTCAATGATTGGAGTGACTTGTTCCATAAGAGACAAGGGAAACTCTTCACTCATCCACAAGGTTGCTTTAAATCTTAAAGAGAAAGATGCATAAAACCACCTTAACTTTACCATTTAGGAACAGATGCAAAGCAAAATGCAGAGCTTTGTCACCTGCTACATACACTTCAGAGTCTGAACAGTGACTGCTCTGAGAAACCAAACCACATTCCCGGTCAGACCAAAGGCAAAGCAGGAGGTTACTAACAAGTTACAACACTAATCCAACTGTTTTGTTTGACTTAGTGGAAGAAGAATTAGGCTATTAGCTGAATAGTTCAAGATCTCTCTTGATTAATTTGGAAAGCTGGGGGAAACCACAGCATGTATTTATGGTTTCCAGAGATTAGATGGCTGAGAAACTAGAAATAAGCAAAACTTTATGTCTCACTTCTGTGTTCGGATGGTGACTTCTTTAGGCCTTCCTATGTCTCGACCTTTCAGATCAAATTCTGGGTTAAAGTATTCCTCCAGAGTAATAGCAGTAGGGTTGTTGGCTGCAGCATACTCTGTTGTCTTGGTTGTACTCTACAAGAGAGGGATAAAAACAACCAAAACTAAAAGTATGGAACAAGTAGGCAGTGACTACTGCAACAAATATTTACATTACCTCTTGTGAATTAACTCATTTTCCATTTTAAGACATCAGTCACAACCATAAATCCAAGCACACACATTCAGACTGCTTTCTACTGGGTGTGAAGACCTCCATGCATTTTAAAGACAGGAAAAATCTACTTAAATACTTTGAAGCTAAAACTGAACCAGAAATGCAGACACAACCTACAGCATTTCTAGGCTCCAAATCTCTTATTAATGGGACTATTTGAAACAAATGGACTCTTCTTCCCAGATTACTGGTGGCTTGCCACTAAGATCTGTGCTTGCTCAGGTTTACTGCCACTGCTCACACCTCGACTCCTGCTTCACTAATGGAGTCTATGTGCTCATTAGAGTGTTCAGAAGGAGGTGCCTGCTGTGCATACAGAACACCTGAGGGCTTAAAACAAACAGAAAGATCCTCAGGAAAATTTAAACCTAGTAAGCAAAATTTGTGCCAAAATAAGGAAATAAGAGGCGATTCCATACACTTAGAATTCCTGCTGGCACAGATCTCTATGCTGCAGTACCCCATTTCAACACTCACCTGAACACCATACTCATGCTCCACTGTACCCAGAAAAGATTCCAGGGGATTCCTGTCAGCTTCAAATAATAGGAGGGAACAAAAACAATCTATTACTATTAATTAGCAATAAAACAGACTCAAAACATGTGAAAGCAAAGGAGGACAAAGCCAGCAAGGAAAGTATTTCCCTTGTCTATCTGCCCAGTCCTGCAGTCACACAGAGACAGAGCTAAAAGGTTCTACTTATTCCCAGTTACGCTACAGGAAAACTACCTTTGTATCTTTTCTTCTCCTCCTCTGTTAAGTGCTCTGTGCGGATTTTGGTGACCACATTCACATTGTTTGCCACATATACCTTTAAAGTACAAGGACAAAAATGAAAAAGCCCCAGGTTAAAAAGAGAGTTCTCCAGTAAAACACCACACACAGAAATCTAAAGAGAGAATAAAGCAGCGTGGATCTGCCTCTCATTGAAAAAGATTCTGATCTTTTAATACACTGGTGATCAACAGGAAATGCTGCACTTGATTTTTCTGTTTGCTTTGCTATAATGGAAATCCCACACATTATGCTCTTGACTGACCTATGCTAAGGCTGAAAGCACATGCCACCTGCTGGCCAAGTTGATACAACAAGAAACCCTGCAAATGATGCACCAATCTCTCAAACGTGTGACAAAACAACGGTGCAGGAGTCTGGTCATTGCCTTTGGCAGCAACCGAATTCAGCCTTTCAATTCACCCATGATTTACACACTTTTTTTGGTAACTAACTAAACCAACCTCAAAACTAGACTGGCATCTCCAAGTTCACTGGGGAGAATCCCCACCTGGGCAAAGATGTTAAGAAAGAACAGGGAAAGGAAGTCAAAGAAAGCAGTTCCTGAACAGAAGGCACTTGTAAGGCCTTTCAAATGAAATTTACTGAGAGTTTAATTCTGCAGGAACACTAATGGACCCCGTGTCCAACTCACTCCTGCCCAGTTCTTCTGGCAAGACAGTAAAGCTCTTGATAGGAAGTTTAAGACCTGAAATATTCAGGAAATAAAGGCAAAACACGATCACCCTTCAGTTGGCTGCAAAACTTGTTAACAGAATAGAATGGGCTTTACCTTTGCTTCATAACCATTCACACTTTCTGCTTTTTCTGTCCTCCATACCCAGAATCCAGATGTGGTTCTGACAAAAAGGGAACACCACAAGTGTCTGTACAGTTGCATCTCTACACAACGCCCAGCCTGCTTTTCTAAAGCTGATTCTAAACAACATTTGATAGGTTATTTGATTATTAACCCCAGACAAAAGCACAGGTTGACCTGTCCTCACACACATGTGCCAGGGCTGAGGAAGTCACACCGCTTCTGTTCTTACTCAGTCCATGGCCAAAGCACAAAGGCTCAGACAGAGATTTTACATCGAGATGCGGATACCTGAGCCACAGAGGGGAGCAGCCTAAAAACTTACCCAATTAAACACATAGCTTCATTTCCAACATGACCTGTCACTGCAGTTTGGGGAGCTGGATAGTGGGAATACTTCTGTCTAAGAAATCCAAGTTTCTGGATGTGTAGATGCTGCCTAAGGCTCAGTGAACTTTACAAGGACTAACTTTGGGCAGCTCTGGAAGGGTACTAAATATTCAGGAGAAAGATGCTGAATTAGACATTTCACTTTGCAGACACATGTTTTGCATGATCATGGCAGTGGTTTACTGCACCACAGAGCACTCCAAAAGGAGCTTCATAAAATAGGTTGTTTGAACTAAGCTGACGGTTACTGGGATAAAAGCAGGTGGCAAACAAGGAAGCCAAATGTGTGTCTGTGGCAAGCACACACTATACACATCTTTTCGCAGTACTAATGTGAGATTTCATGACTTAGCTACAAGATGCAAGTTCCTCCCTGTTAGCTCCAGCACTACACACAGACCTGGGTGAAAGGCAGACTTGTAATGAGACATTAACATTGATCTCACTAACACAATAAACTGGAAGTTTTCTGCACATCAGTTCTTTCAGCTGGAAGCTCTTTACCAAGCGACAGTGGCAAGCTGACCAAGCCAAATTTCATTATCCAATGGTATATGAAGTTTAAAGTAATTTCAGATCTAGCCATAAGACTTTCTATTACCCGGGTTTTTAAGCTTTTGTCTGTAAGGCTTTATTTTAACGATGACCATCCATAACTTTGAAGTGTTTATTGAAGGGAAATGTTGTATCTTACCTCTCAAAAGCAATGTTTTTGGTATCAAGGCACGTGTTAATAATGGGAGATGTAAGGCGTCTTTCCACATCTCTTCTTTTGGGTGTCATAGATCCCAATGTTAAATGCTTCATCTGCTGAGAGATCTCAAAACGCTCCGTGGTAACAAACTTCTCATCATGATTGATCTCAATCAGTTCTGCCCAACCTCCAGTATCTGTTGGAAGCAGTATAACTCAATCTAAAGAAAACTTAGCAAGTATCCCAGGGTGAAAAACTGACAATATGCTATATATCTATCAAGAGTGCATTTTGCAAACTTGGAGCTGTATATAAGATCATTTTTATTTGGGGGCAGAAGAACAGAAAGGGGAAAACAAAGTACAAGATTGAAGTAAAATTTTAGCCCTATTACTAAGTTTTGACCTCAGATATACTCAAAGGAAAGAAATGAAGACCTTATGTTAAACCACAAAACAGTATCTCTCTGAGACACTCACAGAATATGTGTATAAGCCAACTAGAACTCAATACAGACCCTCAACTGGCCAAAATCAGGATTTCTTATTGTGGCTCACAATGGTAATCAGAGGTGTAGACACGCAAAAGTATTTACCTCCTCCCTTGAAGATTAAGCTGCACCTCCCTCTCTCCCAGCTCATGTTCTCAAAGCCCAGCAACGTGATGTCAACACGCAGCTTGGCTCCGCTCTTCCAGATGCGGCAGACGTCGCTCGGACAGACCCTGGAAACCAGCGGGACTAGAAAAGAGGAGGATTCTCTTGAATGAGAAAACTGTAGATAGGAACTAAATACACAGGGAGCCTGAGCTCAAGCAGAAGCCTACCCCTGATACAGGAATACTATGATCATTACTCCAGAGGAGATACTGATCTTTAGCTTTCAGAACAATCAGCTTAGGGACAAACCCCACCTACTTTAATTCAAAGATGACGATGAAAAGGAAGATACAATCAGTTCAGAATAAAAGGTGTGGAACAGCACAAACCCCATCCCCTAGTAGTCTAACAGCTGTTTGGAAAATGAAGTCGGCTGTACAACCTATCCTTCCTTCCTTTAAGAGAAAAGCAGGTTCTTCCCAAGTAGTCTGTGCCTCTGTATAGGAAATGTGTCACTGTCGAAGTCATCAGTAGCCAGACAGACAAAGAAAACCCCAAGAAAAGGCTTCAGCAATTCTAGTGATGGCTAAACTCCATTAAAAGCAAAGCCCCCAAGAAACAATCCAAAGAAACAGGAAACAAAGAATATTTGTGCAGCAAAAATAAAAGAGGCTCTTTTGAGAGGTAAAGAGAGATGTATTCTGGAGAGCAGACACTTCTCTGTGCATCTTTTGTGACATCTATACATTAGCAAGTCCCTTTATTGATAGTATAGAAGGGATAACAATGACCAGGATGCTCACCCCAACTTGTGAACTCCCACTTCATTTCCACATAAAAGTCAGGAGTCTGGAGAAGGAAAACACTTGATGAATACTACAGGAAATAGTGTCAGTCCAACATTCTATACAGCATTTCTTGTGAACGTTTTAGGTAAAAGAAAACAAATAAAGAACAGAACTAGAGTCGTGATAAATCAATGTTAAAAACTGAAACTAGAATGAGCTGTTCACCTTCAAGATTCAACCTCCACTGTTGGAGTTGAGTACTAAGGAATTCTAAAGGAAGTTGAGGAAAAGGTCTCCCACTCCCACAGCAGTGCAGATTTTGCAAGTTGAGCCAAAGGATACAACTGCCCACCCAATTTCAGTTTACTCAACTGAACTACATGAATGAGAACTGCAGCCTGGAGTAAGAGGTTTAAACTAAACCATTACCTCGCTAATCTTCTGGAGTAACTCAGGAACTCCTCCAAGTGTCATGGAAGTCAGCTGGTAGTCGCGATGCTGCAGAATCATTTGTACCATCTCTGGATCCCCTGTACTGACAGCCTCGTTTAGAACTGAAAGAAATCCAGGCAAAAGCTGGTTTCAGCTTCATTTCTGAGCAAAACACATCATGGAAAAGCAGTCCAAATACAACATCTGCAACTGAAAAGCATCAACATGACTTCTGCTTCTCAGGTAGTCCTTACCTGTCCATCCCTGTGCATTCTCTTTGGTTACATCTGCCTTGTGATGAAGAAGGACCTTGGCAGATTCTATATAACCCAAGGAAACAGCAAGGTGCAACAAGGTCCGGCCTCGTGGATCGCGTTGATCAACATCCTGTGGGGTACCCAAGAGACAAATAATGCTGAAGCTGCCCTGTCAAATGCAGGAGAGTACACTAAGAGTTTATGTGAACAAAGCTTGGCAGCAGTAACACAGGAGTCAATATTCCCACGTATCAGTGCACAGCTTCCAACACTACCACCCTGCAGTGCAGCCTAACTTCCCCATTGACATATAGAGAGAGAAGCAGAATGGGGCCTATAAAACCAACATGGTAAGAGCTGGTATCACTGTAAGACATGACTAAGTTGGTGCTTCTCATTTCATTTTCTGTGAGTATTTCTTCCTCTATTTCCCTTTAGAAGAAGACCAGGGTTTACTGTGTGCACACTGAATCATGGAGAGCCTGAGACATCAAGAGAGGGGTTAACACACATAACATAAGGGGGGACAGGAAAACTTAAACCAACAGGGCACACACAACACCAACTTTGTGTATCACCTTTGAAAGTACAGAAGCAAATGGTATTGTACTAAGCGTCCACCTGACTGATACACACAGCACAATGGGGAGTGAGTGCATTTTGTACAAGTCACTGAAAAAATTAAGAAAGACAGAAACAAACTACACAGGCATAAATATCCAAAACATGCAAGCACAGCATACTCATACCTTACTTATTTTTCACTATTAGCTTAGAGATTTGAAACAGAAGAGCATCTATAACTAAAGGAAAAGGGGAAAGTCAATAGCAGAATAAGAAAGGAAAATTATTATGCAAGTTAATATGGTTATCTGACAGTGTTAACGTTGGAAACATCACACACAGAGTAGGGAAAGCTTCAGTTTAAAGCATCCTCTTTCCACCTCTGTGGTGGGATACTAATGGATTTGCTTCCCCACCCCTACTGACAGGTGTTCCCCCCATCATCTTTGCTGCTATTAACTGGTAACCACACACTACACCCATCATCTGCCACACCAAGTGTCTTTGATTCCCTTACACACCCCTCCAGCAGAAGCTTAGCCCAAGGAAGCAGAAGGAAACGTATCTTTGGAATACTTTAAAACACCAGAAGTAGTTCAACAGGAGATAAAAGGAGAGACACATCCCATCCTAACATGCTGCTTGTTGGAGGTGGGGAGCAGCACTCCACAGCTATGAACTGCAGCCTCAGACTAAGGACAACAGATCCTGAATCACTGACAAACTTCCACAGGCAGGAATGTTATTGGAGGAGAAATAAGTGCACAGAAGTAACATGCCAGGGAGGTTCAAGATTTGGTTAAGGAAGATCACTTGGATGAGATAAAAAGTAACAGCATTCCAAAGATGCTCCCAAAAGTAGGAGAGGAGCGTGCTGTGAGCAAGCATCAATAAATCATGGCGTACCCTTAGAGTTGCAGATGGCAGCGAGTGCTCAGGAGGTGGCGGCACAGCTCATTGCTGGCTCCTACACGTGTGGTGTCAGGTATAATGTCATTAACACTCTCTGCTCCTGCAGCCTGAACCCCACCGTGAGCAGCAGAGCTCCTCCAGCACCTCTGCAAGGAGGACACCCTCTGCTCCAGCCCTGCTGCAGCTCCTCACCCTGTTTCCTCACAGCACGACCACTGCTCACTGAGCAGGCCCCAGGAGGGAACAGTTTGTTATTTTTCCACTCCACAGCATGAAACAACGATCCAGTTTTTTAACCAAAGATGCTGAAAACATCCCAGCCCGTATAAAAGCACTGCACCACAGCCCTGGACAGCAATGAAGAACTGCTGGTGCTCAGCAAGCTGGAGGCTGGCTTCATCTTCAGCAGCCACCTTCTCTGCATGTTGGTTTCCATTAAGGTGAGCAGCATTTATTGCTTACTTACTGCAGAGAAAAACCTGATGTCCATTATATCTGCCCTTCTTGATCTGTTTCAATGACTCCTAATACTAAAAGCTATTCTGCACCCCACACTCGAATGCGCTGAGCACAGCTCTATAGAAATCAATATCACAGATAACAAAAGACATATTCCTACCCCTCCTTACATCACTCCTACAACCCCAAACCAACAGGTAAAGCAGCACAGCAACCCCACAAACCCAGCAAACAGACCTGGTGGTACCATCAAGGTTATTTCTCCCTAGAAGCAAGGGGCACCGAGGCCCTGACAGGACACAAGCTCTTTTGGAGCTGCCAGCCCCTCTGCCAGCCTGGCCCTGCAGTTACCTGGTCCTGCAGCTCCTCATTCAGCCGCCTGTAGTCATTATTCCAGACCAGGACGTGCAGGGGGAAGGCGCTGCTGGCCCTGCCAGGGGAACTCATCATGGCAAACACCTGCAGAGCGGGGAAGCAGGGTGCCTACCCTCACTGTCCCCCCTTGACTTGGGGGGCCCCACGTTACCCGGGCCCTCACCCCTTGAGCTTCTCTCCAACCCCAGCACCCCCCTGACCTAGGCACTGGGGAACACTGGCCAAAACCCCCTATGAACCCCACACCCTGCTCCGAGGGGTGCCCCATGCAAAACCCTGCTCTTGGGGGTCCCTATTCCTTGGATCCCACCCAGCCCCCTGCTCCCGGTGGTCTCCCCTTCTCCTGGGCACCCCAGACCCCAGTCCTTGGAGTCCCCTGCTCCTGGGCTTCCCCCTACCGCCCCCCACTCCTGAAGGTCTCCCCTACTCCTGGTGCTCCCTACAGCCGCCCACTCATGTGGGTTCCCTACTCCTGGTGCTCCCTACAGCCGCCCACTCATGTGGGTTCCCTGCTCCTGGTGCTCCCCAGACCTCCACATTCCCGGCGACCCCATCATCCTGGGCTCCTCAAGCGACCCGCCCCCAACCCCCCCCAACCTCCCCACTTGAGGGTCTCCCACACTCCCGGTGCTCCCCACAACCCTACAGTGCTGGGGTACCCCGCTCCTGGACCTCTACTCCCGGTGCTCCCCACAACCCCTCACCCCTCTGGGCCCCCGGTCCCCCAGCTCCACAACAGCCGCCGCCTTCCTCCTTCCTGTTCCTCCTTCCCGTTCCTACCGGGCAGCGACCGGGACGAACCACAACGCACCCGCTGCGGGGGGAGAGCTCCCCCTCAAGCCCACCGGCAGCCACCAGCCAGCCCACGGAGAGAGGAAGTCATTGCTCCCCGCGCACCTTACCCATCCCCCCGCAGGCGGGCAGATGGAGAGTCCCGTCCGCGGGCTGCTCCATCGCTCTCTGAGCGGTGTGTGGGGGGGTGTGCAGCACGGTGTTGTGCCGGATGCGGCGCTCAGGGCTCGCTGCTCCCCTGTGCGTCCATCACGCGTTGGTTTCGCCCGCCCGCTCTGCCGCCGCCATGATGGGTGAGGGCAGACTTTGATGGGGAGAAGCGTGTTCCGCCAGCCTGCGAGGACGGGCTTCCAGCGCCTCCGCCCCGGTTGGAGGGGCAGGACCGGACCGGTACAGCCACTCTCCGGGGAACAGCAGCGCTCCAGCGGAGCAGGGTGCAGCCTGAGGCGAGCGTCTGCCAGGATCAGATATGGCCGCCCTCTCTGACTATCGCGCCTTTGCCCGGAGCAAACATGGCGGCGCAGCGCTTCCCGCTGTGGCGCGGCGGCGGCGGGGCGGGCGGGGCTGCTCGGCGCAAGCGCGCTACCGCCTGGCGGGGCCGCCGCGGGGCCCGTTAAGGCGGCGGGAAGCGGGTGCCTCGGTGCGCGCCATGGCGAAGCGCCTGAGGAGCAGCGAGGTGTGCGCCGACTGCAGCGCCCCGGGTAGGCACCGCCGGCGGCCCGGACCCTTCCTCGCACTCGTCTGCGGTCGCTCTCCGCTGAGGGGGTGCGGGCAGGTGGCGGCCGGGAGGTACCGAGGCGCGGCGGGGGGCTCCTGTCAGCGGGGCGGCCCCGGGGGTCTGTGGCGGCGTCGCCGGTTTGGAGCGGTGGTGCCTTCTCGGCGGCGGGGAGCCGGGGTTAGAGGCTTTCAGCGGGCCTCTTCGTGGGGGAGCTCCGGTTGCCCCCTGGAGCGCACGGTCCTGCTACCGGTGGGTCCATCGGAGGGTCCTGCGGAGGGCGGCCGGGTAGGAGCTAACCTGGAGCTCCTGCGTTCAGGAAGGGAAAAGGCTGGAGCAAAACAGACTGGCTTAAGGAGGTCGGGTTTAAAGAGCTCTGAGAGTCACGGAGGTAAAAGGTGGGAGGTGGTTGCAGATGGAAATCACAGAATCCCAGCCTGGTTTGTACTGAAGCTCCTCCAGCTCCAATCCCTGCCATGGGCAGGGACCCCTTCCACTGGAGCAGCTTGCTCCAAGCCCCTGTGTCCAACCTGGCCTTGAACACTGCCAGGGATGGGGCAGCCACAGCTTCTCTGGGCACCCTGTGCCAGCGCCTCAGCACCCTCACAGGGAAGAGCTCCTGCCTAAGAGCTCATCTCAGTCTCACACTGCTCTGGCAGGTTCAAGCCATTCCGCTTGGCCTGTCCCTACAGGCCCTTGTCCAAAGGCTTGTAAAACACACGAGCTTTTTTATAAAGCACATGTTCTGTGTTGATGTGCACATTGGCACTCTTGACCGTGGGACAATTTGTGATCTTATTGGAATAAGCCTAGTGTTTAGGAAGTCAGTTCTATTTCTTCTGACCATCTATAGCCCTGTTGTTGTTATGTTTAAAAATGCCTTGTTTATTTTTTAGCTGCTATGGCTATCTACTGTCTTTCCATATCAGAGGTTTGTAGTTGTTTGTGTTCTGTGCTGGTTATCCCAATACAATTACTTATGTCCCTATTGAAACGAGTTAAAAGGCTGTAATCTAGATAAGGTGTGAATGGGCAGAGGACAGGACATGGAGAGGGGGTAACAACTTTTGTAAAACAGGACTTTTGTTTAAAAATAATGAAATCCCCAAATTAACTCCCAAGGAGTTACTTTTATCTTCACAGAATGTTGGTTTTGTGATAAACAGAGCTGTGTATCTCCTGTGGGTAGTTGTCCCTATCTTACACGGGGCAGTGTATCTGTGCCTGTAAACATCAGTGGTGTTCTTATGCTGAGATAGAACTATTTCTGTGCGTGTATTGTTGGGACAGTGCAGTGTGCTGGAATCATCATTGGGGTGATCTCAGAAGATGGCCTTTCCTTTTGTTGTGTTGTGACTTTACAGTGCTGTCACATATTTACTTGATCTTGGTGGAGAAATCTGCTGCCTTGCATGTGTGTGTATATATATATATAAAGAACTTATTTGGTGAAGCGTGCATGCTTTTCTCTCACAAGAGGTGATGTGTCCTTCTTTGGTACTTCCTATTCTGAGGCAGGAGTTCACTGCTCACGCTCATGGCTTGGCCTTGCCTTCATCACACGCTTCCTGTTTTGAATCACCCTGTGTGTTCCTGAAAGCAGAGCTCACCCGTCCCCTGCCTTCTCCCCTGTGTGTTTTGGTGGTGTCCACCGTTGTATCTCTTGAAAATGATTCAAGTAAATAACAGCACAGACGCTTCAATGAATTAAATTTAAACCTGAAATGTGGACTTTCCCATAACCTGACACCTTGCTGTCTGTTTCTTCCGACTAACACAGTGTTCCTTCTCCCTTCCCATCTCCATCTGTAACTTAGGAACAAATGGTTGGTTCTAAGCCAGGTATGGATTGAAGTGAGAACCTACAAATCATTGTACAGTTTCACTGACAAAACCCTCTTTCAGTTAAACTAGTGTGACTCAAAACAGATTGCAGTGCTGAGTTTCCCAGCTCTATCATGCCTGCTCTCAGGTCCACTCTGCTGTGTATCATTTAGGCACCTATTCCCTGTGCTGCTCTTGGTCCTTTCTTCAGCTTCCCCAGTGCTTAGTAGGAGCAAAGAGTGTTCTTTCAGATCAGTATGGTGAAGTTCTCAGTTCCCTTGTCAAATCCCAGCCTGGTTTGTGTTGAAGGGACCTTAAAGCTCATCCAGCTCCAACCCCTGCCATGGGCAGGGACCCCTTCCACTGGAGCAGGGTGCTCCAAGCCCCTGTGTCCAACCTGGCCTTGAACACTGCCAGGGATGGGGCAGCCACAGCTTCTCTGGGCACCCTGTGCCAGCGCCTCNGCTCCAAGCCGTCCAACCTGGCCTTGAACACTGCCAGGGATGGGGCAGCCACAGCTTCTCTGGGCACCCTGTGCCAGCGCCTCAGCACCCTCACAGGGAAGAGCTTCTGCCTAAGAGCTCAGCTCAGTCTCCCCTGTTCTGGCAGATTAAAGCTATTCCCCTTGTCATGTCCCTACAGGCCCTTGTAAAAAGCCCCTCTCCAGGTTTCTTCTTGGCTCCTCTATTGTCTTTCCTTTTGCTTTTCTGTTACTGTCTTCTTTTTTTTTTTTTTTTTTTTTTTTTTTTTTTTTTTCTTCCCTTCCCCTTTTCCTTT